>OZJO01001504.1:0-11348 GCA_900406225.1 Acrobeloides nanus
TGTCGAAGCTCTTTTATATTCGCTTTCTTTTATACCCGAAGGTTGTATATAGAGGTCGGGAATTTTGATCACCAAAACCGATCAAAACTGCATGTTTTGATCGATTTATTCGGCCATTTTGTGTTAAGGGAGTATAGACTTGGAAAATGATCAAAATTGATGGGCCTAGTTGTATATCTCATCGAAATGCAAGCGAGTTTTCGATAGTAATCGAGTAAACACCTGCAGTTTTGATCGATTTTGATGATCCAAATTTCCGGTCTCTAGCTGTATATGTTGAAAAGATTTCTATTAATCAACAATTTTTTTAGAACATGCTCCAGATGTTGTGGAAAAGATTATTTGTATTGGTGGAAGTTCATTGTTTCCTAATTATAGTGATAGAATGTAAGTTTGAAAGGAAGGGGGAAGTGTTCACCAGACATTGGAGTTTTCAAAAATTTCCAAACTGGCTTATTTAGGAGGGCGAGAGTGCGGTTCCCGCCGAAATCGAAAAAATGAAAATCTTTCCTAATTTTTCCCCTTATGTTTTTGCCCAAAAATTTTTCAAATCCTAATGGTCTCCCCCATTACGATTATTCACCAAAAATTTCCATTCTTTCAACAAAAATCGTAATTTTCTGAGCATTTTCATTATTCCGGACTTTGAATTTTGGGTCCAGCTTTTTTATATTAGGGCTGAAACGGACTATACAAATGCAAAAAGCGTTCAAACATAAATAAGTGTATATTTCATTTTATAACGTTATTTTTAGAGCTAAAGATCTTCGACCATTATTGGATGAAGATGTCGACTTTGCAGTCCATCTTCCTTCAAATCCCATAACTTTCGCCTGGCAATGCGCTAAGCAATGTGTTGAAAACCAGCTTCTTGAAGACAAATTTGTGACCAAGGCAGAATATCTAGAGCATGGAGAAAATATTTGTTTTAAGAGGTTTAATAATTTTTTGAGTTGAATATTCGTTTTGTTAAACTGATTTGTTGATTTTTCATTTTTTGGCATACTTCAGTGGCGTACCCAAAAAAAATTTCGAGTGTGCTTCTTACATAAAAATACACATATGCAAAAATTTTTATCGAATTCGGACACAAGGAAGCGGATAAGGGTCGAACTTACGATTGTCTATTCGGCCCAACGTTGCTTAACTTGCTAGATCGGACGGGATACCGGCTTCGGATTTTGAATTTTGGGCTCAGCTTTTTTATAGTTGGAGCTGAAACGGACTATAGTTGGGGGTCTGGCTACGCCACTGTATGGACCACATGGTATTATTACGCTTTATTAATAAATAAATCTCATTTTATGTAGTTAATCGTATAAATTAGTTGTGAGCTATATTTATATATCTTTTTTGTTTATTTACATATTAAATCTATTGTAGTTATACAAAAAATGTCTGCTGGACCGTTATTTGAACGAAATCAAGGTTGGATTGGGTGTTTTGTACTTAATTGATTGAATATTTTTTAGATGCCACTATATATGTGGGTGGACTTGATGAGAAAGTTACAGAAGCCGTTTTATGGGAGTTGTTTGTTCAAGGAGGACCAGTTGTTAGTGTCAATATGCCAAAAGATCGTATTACAGGATCACATCAAGGTTTTGGCTTCGTAGAATTTATGGGTGAAGAGGANGGGGGGGGGGGGGGGGTACTACCGTGTTTCAACACGCTCTATCGATTGATGTTATTTTTTAAAAATTCCTTAAGGAAAAAACCCAAGTTTTCGTTTCAATACACAGACTTATTCAAAAATCTCGACGTCCATAGAAACATACAAAAAACCTCGAGTAAAAATCTTTTAAGTTCGCCAAAATATCGAATTTTCTTATTAAGGATGTCATGCACTCTATATTTCGACTCAGGCGGGAATCGAACCCTGGACTGTAAGGATATAATATCAGCACACATGCGCGTGCTATCGCACTTGTATCTGACGAAGGAAGCAAAGCTTTTTTTAAATTAAATATTTTAGTTTTGGCTTCGTAGAATTTATGGGTGAAGAGGATGCTGATTATGCCATGAAAATCATGAATATGATTAAGTTGTTTGGAAAGCCAATCAAAGTCAACAAGGCCTCGGCCAACGAAAAGCAAATGGATGTAGGCGCAAACTTGTTTGTTGGTAACTTAGATCCAGAAGTGGATGAAAAGCTAATTTTCGATACTTTCAGTGCTTTTGGCGTTATTCTTCAGGTGCGTTTTATAGATGTATTATATATTAGACTACAACCGAATTGCATAAATATACGTACACCCTCATTTTTCAAGTTCTCTATGATAGAGATATTTTTTAACAAGAAACCTTTTTCAAATGGTGCAAAAATATCGGGTTGGTGCATAATTAATGCGGATATATATTATTGGCCATCTTTAATATGTTATAAGATGAAACGAACTCCATTTTAGGTTCCAAAAATTATGCGTGATGTGGAAACAGGCAATTCTAAAGGCTATGCATTTATCAATTTTGCATCATTCGAAGCGTCTGATATGGCATTGGAGGCAATGAATGGACAATACCTGTGTAACCGACCAATCACTGTGACGTACGCATTCAAGAAAGACACCAAAGGCGAACGACACGGAACAGCAGCCGAACGTTTACTCGCAGCACAGAATCCACTCTTCCCGAGCGCAAGTGATCGACCGCATCAGATCTTCTCGGACATGCCTGGAATTCGACCTGGTATGCCTGCAGCACCGGTCATGCCTGGAATGCCACCAATGCATCCGGGAATGCCAATGCCGATGGGTGGTATGCCACCTATGATTCCTCCAACACCAGGTAAAATATAAAAGCAATTGTGAATTAAGCAGGGGAGTCACCCCAGGGTCAAAAATCAAAAAAATTTTTACTCTGGGATGACCCCCTTGATCCATAATAACTCCAAAAATTTTTTTCTTCATGCAATGCTTTTTTTAGGTATGCCTCCGCCACCTCCATCGGCATACCCACCACCGCCGCCACCTGTGCCAACACCAGGTTTTCGACCTCCGTCGGGTATGTTTTTGACCCTATACATATGAACCAAAAAGTCGCTACGGTTTTTTGTTGGCTCATCCTGTATTTGTTGAAAACAACAACTTTTTTTTAGTTCCGCCTCCACCTCAATTTGCTGGCTATTTTCCGCCACCACCACCTCCATCTGCTGGTGAGTTTTTTTTCAATTTTGATTTTTTTTCTTTTGAATTTTTAGGTCCAACTCCATCGCCGTTTCCACCTCCACCCCCACCGAGATTTGCTGGTGTGCCGCCGCCACCTCCACCACCACCCAGTTAAGAAAGAAATGGACTCAAAATGGAATTTATTTATTTTGTTATATCTTTTCATCACCTATCTTTGTTTTTTATAATTAAAGCATAAATGTTGAAAAAGATGTGGTGAATTGTAAAGCACTCCGAAAATTTCATGGATCCTGATTCCGGTGCAACTACGAATCATCTGGAATCTGAAAAATTTTACATGGAGAGAATAAGAAGCGATATGGAACAAGAAGACGAACAGTTTTTGAATCTTATTTTCTGAGTATGTAAGGCGTAAATTATTTAGTGGTAAATGATACTATATTGAGTTTGTGGTCTCGAAAAAGGACGAGAAAATCGAAAAATATCGAAAGAAAACGAAAAAACTATAGTAGTACAAAACTATCGAAGTGCCATTTTTTCTTATTAATGCTCAAATTATTGACCGAAAAATTTGTCTCGATCTGAATGACATCTCGTGGCGTCTAATACTTTTTACGACTTTTGACTACTTGCTGATAAGATGGACTTGTGTTGCCATGGACTTTGAAACCCACTGGTCTAATTTCCAGTAGTCATGTGTGAACAGCTTTCTCATAGGATGAATCGACCTTTGAGCGTATTTTCTTTGCTGATTTTACTCTCGGCTCCTTTATTTATTTTCGCCTCTGAAAACTCTGAAGAAGTGTTTCATATTAAACTTGGGTATATTTGAGTAGAAAGTTGATAGAAATTAACAGTCTTTTTTTAGCGAAAATGAGCTCCGCGGAATCGGCGACTTTGGCGCATACTCCGAATATGAATCTCAAGATTCGGAGATACTCGGAGAAACCTATTCGAACTTTTTCCATGACTCTAATTCTCAACTTGTACTCGATCTTGATTCGTTCAAAGAACTCTGGCATGAACTGACCGTACTAAGAGAATCCACCCTGGATGGTGATATCGATTATGTGCAGAAAGTTGTGCAGTTTTTCGAACCGTTGAAAAATTATGATGTGTCTGCTCCGTGTCTATCGGATTTTTTCCACTTTTTTTGGACCATTTACAATTACGCTAAGACAGTGGAAAAGGCTAACTATTGTGATAACTGTACATGCACAGCAGAATTTAAGAAACATTTCGTTGAGTATCAATGGATCTTCGATGGTAGATTTTGTTGTTTTTATCAATAGTGCTGAAAAAATAGCAGGCGAAATTTTAACAAACCTTTCAGTTATTTTTCACCTGATCTATAGTGCTGTGTCGGGAATTCTGAGTTCCAAATTCCGTGGAATTGGAGTCGGAATTTATATCAAATTTCGAAAAAATGGAAAATTTTGGTGAAAAATACAGGGTGTTCAACAAAAAAAATTTGGACATTTTTTGGAGAAAATTTTTTGACTCACTAGGGGTGTTTTTATGCGAGAAATCGATTGCGCGCATCGAAAAACCTTGAAAACGCTTCCCAGACCATGAAATATCCAATTTTCGTAGTAGGAATTCCTACTGAAAAATACGAAAATCGTATATTTCATGGCCTGGGAGGCGTTTTCAAGGGTTTTCGATGCGCGAAATCGATTTCTTGCATGAAAATTCCCCCTAATGAGTCATTTTGGAGAAAAAATTTTGTTGGAAAATTTTATGCTTTTAGTTGTCGATGCGATTGGTAAAGTTCCTTCGGCAATTTTTGGAGGAAATAACTTATGGACTGGATCATGGCATACTTGTCGAAAAGTTTCATCTGTTAAAAATCAACAAGGGTTCGCTTAAAATTTTTATAGAAATGAATCATTTTTTCCTCTCCAAAAATAAGTCCCAAGGATCTTTGGAAGGCGATACGATTTTCTGTAATGCCATCTTCTTCATTTTCCTCTACATCTTCTTCAACTTGATCATTTCCACCTGTAAAAGCATCCTGTGGTCTCTTTTGTATCATTGAAATATACACAGACTCTATAGTTATGTCCCTTAAACCATCTTTTTAGACAGAAGTGGAACGGGCAATATTGCATGGCGCGATTCCAGCCCTATAATAAAAATAACCCCCTGAAAGCATTCGTAGCTAAGCCGGTAGACCCAGTCGAGGAATGCAAGTATATCATCCTCATTCAAATTTTTTTAAACAAACAACAATTCAGAAGTAATTCTACATATGAGTTCGAAGAGTGGTCAGACGAAGATAAGAAGTGTTTTACTTTACTTCCTTTGCTAAACCTGGGAATTTGTACTCCAGACACTTGCACTGACTACGACGTAAAAAAAATCATACAGTTTTGTAAGTATATTCAACTTGGGGAGAAAGTTCGGCGAATTTCGGAAATTTTATTTACATGTAAACATACACACTATTGGGGGAGTTGGAGAGCGCTCACACATAAAGAAAATTTCCGAACTTTTGCCAAATTTCCCGCCCCCCCCCACCACCTTGATATAATTCTAAACATTTTTAGTATACAATTCCGCTGAAACCCTATCGGATAAAAAACTAGTTTGTGATGTCGAAGTTAAGTGTAGCAATTCAAGACCCGAGAATCAACTATTAAACGACCGTGGTTCGATTGCCGTTTTGTAGGTTTTGAAAACCAAATAATTTTATTATTGGCTCTAAGATTTTTCGAAACGGAGCCAATGTTCTTTCGTTTTAGTTCCTTCACGAGCCAACATTTCTTCCCATGCACTTTTAAGGAATCTTAGGGCGCTCAATAAACTTGATCTTCAGCAGCGTATTCGTTTAAGTGCCCCCGCAATGCTCTCTGCTGCCATAGATTCAGCGCGCTTTCGTCGATTCCTGCCGCTTCTTGAAATGCTTTTGAACACTATCGAATGTCGCTTTCTGAACCTATCCAGCCAACCATTGCTCTCTTGATCCCATTTTCCTTAGCAACTTTTAGAGCCTTCTCTTAAACAGTTATTTTAATCCACTGGTAAAAACTGACCTTTAACAAGTCATCAGTGACCGGTTTGTTCTCGCTTCTCATTTTTCCCACCCAACTCAGCAGCTCTTCTTCCAACGCGTTCAATTTCGGCGAATTCAAACTTCCGTGCTTTGCATTTCTTCCTCCTTCAATAGCTTGGATTGTTTTGTCTCGCTCTTTCAATACTCGTATGATCGTCTATTTTGGTCGCTTAAATTCGTGCGACAACCAATTGCTTCGATTTTGGCCGTTTCTTCAATGATCATGAGCTTTTCTTTGAGATCAAGGCTTCTTTTGTGTTTTGATACCATCTTTTCGTTTTCTTCAGTTTCGACGCTAACAGTTAATTTCAGTGCTAAATCTCCATTCCAAAAGGGCGACAAGAAAGCGTTAAAACGCGATTTTTTTTCAGCACTTTTCAACAATTTACCGATAAAACATTTCGTTTCAACAATCTTTCGTTAAAATATCTCGAATTCGAGTCGGGAATCATTATTGCGGGGTTCGCCTAATCGACCAGGCGGGGTCACTATTCGGGGTTTGACTGTCAATTAAAGACTGGCCAATAAGCGGATTAAACTCTTATCAGGCGACGTGGCGGCACAAAGTGCATATGGGAGCTTATTGAAAACAAAGGAAAAGAGTAGATAACAGAAAAATAAAGGTTGAAATAAATTTGGTGAAAATTGTTTAAAAATTTACCAAAAAATGGGTATAGGATCGGAAAACAAGAGCACAAACCGGCTAAAAAATAATAAAAAGATTTCTTTGTTGTCTGCCTTTCTGTCAAACTTATCAAAAGGCAAAAACTTGTAGTGAAAAGACTTTTTGCTGATTCTGCAATGTATAAAATCGGCCGACACAAGTTCCTAGTGCTACTTAGTACATTTTGTTCCATGTGTTCTATGTTCCACAGACCTTGTGTTAATTGGACCCCTGGTCACGACCAGGGTTGAACAATGAAAACGTTTTTTCCGTTTTCTGGAAATTTGGAAATATTTTCGGAAACGATTGAATCAAGTATTGTCTGATTCCATCGTTTCCAGAAATATTTCCAGGAAACAGAAATTGGAAACGTTTCCATGGTGCAACCCTGGGCACTACCCATTCGCCACGAAAAAATGACATTATAACTTTTTAAAAAGTTTTTTGATCAAGTATAACCACATTTACGGGTCAAATATAACGATTTACGGAGAAAATCTAAATTTTAGGTAAAAATTTGGAGTCGAAAATATTTGCTGGGCCGTTTTTTGCTTCGTTTCGTGGCAAACGTCCCTATGTGTAAAAAAATGTTTTAATTTTTTTAGCATTTTTATAATTTTTGGATAACACGATTTTTAGATGTTTTGTTTTGGTGATAATTGCTATCATGATCTTCGGAAGCTGTTACGATATTTATGTTGTGCACCCAATTCGAGAAGCCAATCAAAAGCAAGATGAATTATTTGATACTGCTCCGCCTATACAAGAGCCTCAAGGTATTTTTCACATTTTTTTACAATACGAAACTATATTTGGCACTAGAACAGTACCGTATTCATCTCACAAATCAAAATTTGATGAATTTTTCACACGAAATTTCAACATCTGACGAATTTTTCACACGACATTTCAAAATCTAACGAATTTTTCACACGAAATTTCAACATCTGATAAATTTTTCACACGAAATTTTAAAATCTAACGAATTTTTTATTCGAAATTTCAAAATCTGACGAATTTTTCACACGAAATTTGAATTTTTAATGCAAAATTTTGTGTGAAAAATTCGCTAAAATCTGTGAAGTGTGTACCGTCCTAGTGCCACACTATATTTGTTTAGGTTGGTTCGTAAAGTTCATTATGCTATTTTCCATCTTCTCTAACATCGACTACATCATGGACACAAAAACCGAAGGTGGCCAAATTCGTTGTCTGCACGGCGCACGTTTTCTTAGCATGTGCTGGATTATCTTCGGGCACACCTACTACTACATTTGTACATCACTGACAACTGGTTAGGTAGATCCGTGTGCCGATGGAAGGTTAACATCGGCTTGTTTCAGATAACCTTTTCCACGCACTGCGAGAATTTCCGAAGATTTTCTACAATCAATTAGTTGTACAAGCTCCATTAGCGGTTGATTCGTTCTTCTTTTTCAGTGGACTGTTGACGTCGTATATATTTTTCAAGAAATTAAATAGTGGTCATGTCAAATTGTTGTCTTGGCAAACTTGGTTTGCTTATTATGTTAGACGTTATTTAAGGTAGATTTTTAAAGGGTGGTGCAAAAAAGTGACATTTTGGGACCCGAAAATTTATTTTTCTAAAAATGACCCCGGGTAATTTTATTCGGGGAATCGATTGCGCGCATCCCCGAACCATGAAAATGCTTTCCTAACCCTGATTCAGGGAAGATATTATGTGTAACGAAGCGAAGATGAACTAAAATTCGATTTTTCACAAGGAAACCAGCTTTCTAGAGGTTTTTCTAGGCAGGGAATCGATTGCGTGCATTCCCGAACCCTGAAAATGCTTTCCTGATTCGGGGAAAAAGTTGGATTTTTGAAGTAAAAATGGTCATTTTCCTCATGTCTTTCTATGGGTAATTTTATGCGAGAAAGCGATTGCACACGTTTTCGAAGCATAAAGCGATTCACAAATCCAATTTTTTCCCTGAATCAGGGTCAGAAAAGCATTTTTCGGGCTCGGGATGTGCGCAATCGATTTCCCGCATAAAATTACAGGGGATCATTTTTAGAAAAATAAATTGTTGGGTCCCAACATGTTTAAAAAGCCATTTTTTTGCACCACTCTGTAAATAAAATTCTAGATTGACACCCGTCTATTTGGTAATCATGATTTTACATGTTACCCTTTTCACTTATGTCTCGGATGGACCCTTTTGGAAGCCAATCGACGCGACTTTCTGCAGAAACAGTTGGTGGACCAACCTGCTTTACGTGAACAATTTCGTCATGCAAGATGACCCGTGCATGGGATGGACTTGGTAGGGGGTTTGTTCAACAGGCTGCACATATGGCCAATCACTAGGGTTGCATAAATTTCCGGAAATATTTCCAAGTGGAAATGAGTTCAAATTTTTTCGTTTCAATAAACACGATTTTATTGAAGTTCAGGCAACTTTTATCCAGTGTACAGCACAAAATTGAATAAAAACGAGATTTTCATAAAAGTGATGTTCTACAAAGTTGTTCCTCATGGCCTCGGGAACAACTTGTAGAATATAACTTTTTATGAAAACCTGGTTTTCATTGACTTTTTTAAAATTTGTGTTGTATATTGGATAAAAGTTGCCTAAATTTCAATAAAATCGTGTTTATTGAAACGAAAAAACTTAAACTCGTTTTTGGAAATATTTCCAGTTTCCGGAAATTTGAAAATATGCCCATTCTGGAAATATTTCCAAATTCCCATCGTGCAACCCTACCAATCACTTTCAGGTATATGGCCAATGACTTTCAGCTTCATTGTTTTGCGCCAATTCTCATCATACTCATATATAAGCTTAAATTATGGGGTGTTGTTATTGGATTTCTGTTCTTGTTGGGTTCGGCCATGATTAACTTATACATTACAGTCATTCATGATTATCCACCAGCGCCGATTTTGAGTTCCAGTTTGGACATGTAGGTTTAGACAAAAAATTTTCTATGTAGAGTATTGAATCAATTTTTGGTTACACAATTTTGATTTTCCTCAGCTTTCTTATTTTGTAAATCAAATAAAAAAAGAGTGAATCAGTCCTTTAGTGTGAACGCTAGCAGTCTTGAAACGGGTTGAATGTGTCTGAACATTGACACGAAAACCCTGAATTTTACATTTTTAAATATAGAATTTCTCAATTTTTGACGAATTTTTCAATGCTATCGTCCGGAAATCGTCGTGAAAAATGTGTTTCACGACTGCTAGTACACATCCTGACCAACATTTCATGGCTCAGTCTGATTTATACCTTATATTTTTACTTTTAGTGTGAAGGTCTTGAATGAATATTGGGTTGACTTATATGTAAAACCATACGTCCGTTGTGGGCCATACATTGTAGGCAGTTTGGTTGGGTACTTTCTCTACACTACCAAAAGAAAATTTGAATTACCTCTGGTTAGTTATGCCAAAACTTTTCTTTTACTTATTAAGGCATATAGGGGACCATTGCCACGATCAATTCGCCACGAAAAAATGATATTATAACTTTTTTTATTTTAAAGTTTTTTGATCAAGTATAACGACATTTACGGAAGTTGGCGATTTTTGAAATTTGTGTATTACAACGAAAACATGAAGGCAGTGAAAATTCGACATAAACAAGAACGGGATGGGACGATCGTTCGAAACAACACATGAACAGGATGACAAGAATGGGACGATAATTGTGCTTGTAGTTCCTTTCATCGTCCCGTTTGTCGAAAATTCGTCCCTGAATCAATACAAGTTGTGTGTATTGACGCGAAAATTCACAAAAAAATTTTAGGCAGTTTTCGTAAGTCGATGAAAAACGAAAAAAAAATCCAAATTTCCGCGTCAGTACACACAACTTTTATTGATTCAGAGACGAATTTTCACTGCGTTCATGTTTTCGTTGTAATACACACAGATTTCAAAAATGTCCCTATGCTATTTTTTGTTGTTAGGTCCAACTTATTGGCGGATGGCTGATTTCAACCATACTTGGCATTTATTCCGTTTTCGGACTTTATCATTATACAAAAACTGGCGAGATTAGTACTTTTTGGCATATTCTATATACGATATGTGGAAGACCGGCATACGCACTTGCCTTAGGTTGGGTAACATTTGCATGTGAAACTGGAAATGCTGGTAAGGCATAAAGGGTATCAAGGAGCTATTGTAGATCAGGAGGGGGTCACCCCAGGGTCAAAAATTGAAAAATACGTATTTTTCAATTTTCAAGGGTCAAATAAAGGTTTTTATTCTTCGCACTCGATTTTTATCATAAAATTACCCCCTAAATATGTCATTAAAAAAAAATTTTTGACCCTGGAGTGACCCCACTGATCCACTTTAGCTCCGGGTATCAATATAAAACATCAATTCTCTTGTAGGCAAAATCAACTCTATACTCGGCCACAAGATGTTCATCCCTCTAAGCAAGCTTACATTCTGCGCCTATTTGATACACCCTCTTCTATTGCAATTGTATTACCTCAGCCGTCCAAATGCTTTTCATTTTACACATTC
>OZJO01001504.1:11448-31563 GCA_900406225.1 Acrobeloides nanus
TGCGCCTATTTGATACACCCTCTTCTATTGCAATTGTATTACCTCAGCCGTCCAAATGCTTTTCATTTTACACATTCCTTCCAACTGGTTAGTCGAATTAACCTTACAAATAGTGTCGTAGACAGATCCCCATGGGGTGAGGTTGGTTGAAAATTTTTCCATCCCTTCTAGAAATACGTCTCCGGAATACATCCCTTGCCTACGCCATTTGGGGAGGGGAGATTCCATTTGACAAAAAAGTTAGGGAGCTACTACACAATAGGGGGGTCTGTCTACGACTTTTTTTTACCCACGTGAAAAAATTTTTCGAAATTTTTTTCTGAAAATGACACCTCTAGGGTACAAACATGTAGAAAATCCGAATTTGACATTTACGAAGCGTTTCCCTTATTCAGGGAATACCTGTGTATTGAAGCGAAATGTCGCAAAAATGCGATGCTTCGACTCTTCGCTTCAATACACAAGCCTTCTCTGAATCAAGGAAGTGTTTTTTCGCTTCGAATATGCCAAATTCGGATTCCCCGCATATTTTTATTCCTATAGGGGTCATTTCCAGAAAAAATTTCGAAAATTTTTTCATGTGGGTGGTCCTCCTGTTGTGTAGTACAACTCCAAAAGTGGATGAAATTTTTAGCTATATATGTTTTTCGTGGCAGTATTCATGTCATATTTGAGTGCACTTTGTTTAAGCTTGGCTTTTGAAGCACCAGTGATGAATTTTGATAAGATGATTTTTGGCGAAACAAAACAGCATAAACAACGCAATCAAGCAAACGAGAATCTTCAACATCATGTCATAAATGGCATCGATGAGAAATTGTTGAATGAAGCGGGAAAAAAATGATTTTTTTGTAAACAGTTTTGTTGTAATTTTATACCAAATAAATTGAAGCCTTGTGTATATATTTGTATTTTATGGCAAAATTGATTCGAAGTCAGTGGGAGTCGAACCCGAGACCTTTTGGGTCAACAGCTATATCATATCCATTGCACCACCGATGCAGTTTATATCTTGACGCTCTTGCTATATTTAATTTGAGATTATTTAAAAAACACAAAAGAATTATATGTACTCCTTTGGTATACAGGGTGAGTCAAAAAACCGTACTTTTGCGTTTTAGTGAAAAATTAAAAATTTTTTTTCAAAAATCATCTATAGTCCGTTTCAGCGAGAGAGAAAAAAAGCGCTCGTGACCAAATGGCTAGAAAGCTGGGCATGATTATTATTGACTCTTATAGACGAGAGTTCAACTTCCACCATGGTCGAAATCTTTTTTAGCGAATCATAAAAATTGATTAAAGCAAACCCACCTTAAAACTACATGAAAATTTTTTACCTTTCATTAGTTTTTTGAAAAAAATTTTCTGTGGCCTATTTCGCTTGTTCAATCCGATTGGGATTGACCAAGGGAAATAAGCCACAGAAAATTTTTTCTCAAAAAACTAATGAAAGACAAGAATTTTTCATGTAATTTTAAGAAGGGCTTGCTTTAACCACTTTTTATAATTCACTAAAAAGATTTCGACCCAAGTGGGATTCGAACCCTCGCCTATACTTGTCCAGCGTCCTAGCCATTAGGTCACATGGGCAGCTCGAAATGGACTATATAAGAGTTATTTTCATGCGAGAAATCGATTGCGAGCATCGAAAAGCCTTGATAAATGTCAGAGAAATTTTTTAATGATTTGAAAATGCGTGCAATCGATTCCCCCATCTAGAAAAGCCCCTAGACAGCCGGTTTTCCGGCAAAAATCGAATTTTAGTTAATTTTCGCTTCAATACATCTATCCCATTCCCTGAATCAGGGTCAAGCAAGCATTTTCACGCTTCGAGAATGCGCGAAATCGATTTCCCCGCATAAAATTACCCCTATATGGATTATTTTTAGAAAATTTGTTGAAAAAAATTTTCCGGTCAAAATTCATGTAAAAAATCCGGAACAACCCCCAATAGGTTTTAGTTTTTCAGAATGGTTTTTTAGCTTATAGATAACAGGTCGAGACAAGACCGGCCTTGGCTTATAGATTTTAGCTTTTTTTGCTTATAGATAACAGAGCGAGCCAAGGCCGACCATTGGCTCGTTGTTTAAAATAAATCTTTTTAAAACTCATAAAGGACTTTCAAATTCGCGCCAACAGAATGTCTTCTTTTTTTTAGCGTATCCTCTATTGGCAATCTGCCAGCTTTTTATAGACCTATTGATTGATTATCCGAAAACTTGTATGTGATTTCGGACGTTCGAAACTTTTTATATAACTTTCAATTTTATTGTCCAAACATCAAGTAAAATATTCATATATTTAACTGCATCTTTTTTTATAATCTTTGAGAAGGGAGCCATGCTTGAAGAGAGACGCATAGCCTTTCCGAATAACACGCGGAGGGGGAGTGGGGACCACAGACAGCCATTCAGTCAGTCAACTAGTCGACGATCGATAGCAGCAGCACGACATCACACAGGCCAGCAGCAGCGATTGGAAACATACGCGCAGCACTCTCCTCATTGTCGCAATGTTTCGTCTTGGGATGGCTCCGGTTGTTGGATGGCTCGGCGGCTTTCGCTACCAACCCCGAAACCATCTCTCCCAATCGAAGCCTGCAGGGAGACAGAAATTGAAGCGAATAAAAGGTTTCCTCTTGGTTGTCGCCGGCCGGCCTTCGTTTTACGTCGCCTATTCCAAAGTTACATGCAGGCACCGTCGTCGCATCATCACGTTGAAGAAAAAATCAACCGGCTGCCGGCCACCCGCCATCCCCAAAGCAGTGACCGGCCAGCGTATTTCGAGTTTTTTTTTGGCGCCTCTGTGAAAATATTTTCTCTTTTCTTAATGCCTTAAAGTTGTTGCAATGGTCAGAGAAAGTTCCCGCCTCCCACTAGCCCCCTCTGTTCTCCTCAGTAGATCTTTTTTATATGTTAATTGAATACCTTTTAGGGAAATTAACGCGAAACGAGTTTCCTGAAAATTTAAAAATAGTAAATCAACGCATTTTTTTCTTAGGCAGACGATTTTTAACATAAGAAATTTAGACACAAGGATTTGAATCAGGGATGCCAAGAACATTTTGTTCAAAATGAGCAAATCTGACTTCAAAAATCAGATTTGAGGAGTAAAAATGAGCAAAATGCTGCTAATTTTTCATTGTATTTCTTAAATTTGACAAAATTTCGCATCTTAACAATCAGAATTGACACTGAAAAAGCAGCATTTTGTCAGATTTGACATCTCAAAATCAGTACTTTTCTGAAAACATCAGCAGCACTTGGCACCCCTGATTTTAATTAATGGTGATTGTTTCGTGTTTTTAACGTTTCAAGCTCGCCTAACCTATGTTATATATGTGACGGGAAAATCTGAACTGATCAGAGTTTCCCGAGAAAATCTGATCAGTTCAGATTTTTTCGGGAAAAAGGCTTAGGCTAAGCCTAAGCTTAATGCTAAGGCTAAGCCTTTTCCCCGGGAAAATCTGATTTTTCCGTAACATATACAGGGGGAGGCGAAAGTCCTGACCTAGGTGGACAAAAGTCCTGACCTAGACGGCAAAAGTTCTGGCATTGTCAAAAACGCTGAAAAGGTGTTTTCTCGCCTAGAATTGTCGAGAAAACACGTTTTTGAAATGTCAAGACTTTTGCCCCTTGAGTCAGGACTTTTGCCTTCCCCTTTATATATCTCTCTTTTTTTCGATTTTTGCCAATTTTACTGAAAATTTGATTTTTTGCCAATTATTTACATTATTTATTTTAGGAAGAAAACCAATATGGAACGTCGAAAACGCCGTTCTCCATTAGACGAATACATTGATGCATTAGAAGACTCGCCAGAGAAACTCCAACGATGCTCGCAATTTTATCAGCAGCTTCGCCAATTCTATAGACGAAAATGGGGTTGCCCACTCAAAGTGCCATATGTACAAGGCGTTGAAGTGGACTTGTACAAACTTTATGACACTGTTCTTTCTATGGGTGGCTGGCAAAAAGTTTCGGCGACCGAAAAATGGTACGATGTTGTTCATGCACTTGGAATCGGCGACGACACACTTGTTGCCGAGCATGGCGTTAAGTTGATTTATATGAGGTATGGGAAAGTTTGGTACTATAGTTCGAATTAGCTGCCCAAAATGACAGAGTTCAAAATCTGGTAAAAAGTTTATATATTTTTTGTGCTTCCTTGATTCAGGGTCGGTGTATTGAAGCGAAAATCAAAACTTTTAGTTGCATCCCTGCGTGGTCGTAGTATGGCGGAAAACAATTATGCATATTTTATGTAAAAAATGGACTTTTCTGCGGTTTTATTTTTATCAAATTGAATGGTGTTCAAAATTCGTATAATTGTTTCCCGCTATACTATGACCACGCAGGGGGTGCATTTGAAAAGTATTAAAGGAAATCACGAATCTAAAAAGAGTTTCGAGAGATTTGACAAGAATCGCATGCTTAATTTTTCGATGCTCGAAATCTATTTCTCTTATAAAAATACCCCAGAAATGTCCATTTTTACATAAAAAACTAAAAGTTTTGATTTTCGCTTTAATACACCGACTTTGAATCAGGGTTAAGGAAGCACAAAAGAATATAGAAACTTTTTTTCCGGATTTTGAACCCTGTTGGGTCGCTAAACCTTAGTAGTACCGAAAGTTTTTTCATTGTCTCTTATATCCTTTTTTTAGATACCTCAGCAAATATGAACAATACGAATTGACCGGTAATGATGATGATCATGATGTTGAATTGGTGGGAAGTAGAAATCGGAATAAGGGGTTTTCTTCGTTCGCCACCTCCGATAACCCCGTTTCAATTCCTCGAATGTCCGAGAAGCCACGCGCCGAAACCATTGATACCGAATATGCAAAAATCATTAAAGCCATATTAAGCGGTTTGCCGAATGAGGTGGACTTTGCCCTCAATGTATGCACCATAATGTCTCATCCAGGCCCCAAAATGCTCCGATTAAGCAAGTGNGTTTCAATTCCTCGAATGTCCGAGAAGCCACGCGCCGAAACCATTGATACCGAATATGCAAAAATCATTAAAGCCATATTAAGCGGTTTGCCGAATGAGGTGGACTTTGCCCTCAATGTATGCACCATAATGTCTCATCCAGGCCCCAAAATGCTCCGATTAAGCAAGTGTCCGCAGCTAATCACTACCCTAATGGCTCATCTTGCAATCTTCGATAATGGTAAGCATTTTACAGTTGAATACAGGATGAGGGCTCCATAATTTTTCGCATTCGAATTTTGGCACGGCGAATTTTCGCAAAACGAGTTTTGGCACATTCGCTCTAAAATACCACTGCGTCAGATGCTTTTTTATGCTGATGTAAGCGTGATTTCGTGCAATAAATCAGTTTAAAATGAAAATTAGTTTCAGAAATGCATAAATTTATGCAGAATCTCCCCCCCCCCCAGGCTGAAAACAAAAAAAATCAATTCATCTTTTTTTAGGCTTAGACCTAAGCCCTCTTCTAAACAAAAGCCTAAAAAAGATGAAAAATTGATTTTTTTGTTTTCAACCTGGGGGGATTCTGCATAAATTTATGCAGAATCCCTCCTCTCTCTAAGAGAGGGATAGTGCATAAGTGCCAAAATTTTTAAATCCGAGCGTTGCAAAACTTTTGGTTCCCTTCTGAGTCAATTAAATTGCTCGTGTTGCTCATGAAAAATTGACTATAATGATTTAGAAGTCGATGGATTGCCAGAATTGTATTTGCAAGAGTGGAGTAAAGCAGAGAATCGAAATTTTCTGGGCTTTTGGCACAATGCAGGCATTACAGACCCAGAAGTGAAAGCCCTTATTATTCCTAATGTTGAGAAAAGCAAAGTGGCAAATGGGGACGATGAGTTTTTCACCGGGCTTTATCCGGAATTTGATCCACTTGATCCAGTTTCATGGAGGATTATGCAGGTAAAAGATCATTATAACGAAAACATGAACCTCAAATTTAAATTTTAAACGTAATTCTCTCGAAAACTACAACGATTCAGAGGTTGTTGTAAAGACGAAAAATGCTCCATTTTTCATGATCTTCCCGTATATATATGTATGAAAATATTTAGATTCTTGCCATAATTCGTAGCTGGTCATTTGAAGCTGTAAATAAGCCGCTTCTGGCAACTAGTTGGTCTTTAATGAAGTAAGTCAGTAACATAAAATTTAGCCTTCTAAGGAACAGTCTGGTCAGAAAAATTCTAATTTTTACATTGGATTGTTCGATAAATAACGAGCTTTTTTGCAGTTTCAATCGAATCTTTATAAAAATGACCTCATAGGGGTTTTGCTATGCGAGGAAGCGATTGCGCGGAAATCGAAAATTCAATCTTTGAGCTAAAAATCAAACTTGTTAGGTATTTAAAAACCCTAGACAGGTTTTCGACGAAAATCCGAATTCATTTTCACTTTAATACACTCACCCCTTCCCTGAATCAGGGGGCAGGTAAACATTTTCACGGCTTGGCAATGCGCGCAATCGATTCCTCGCATAGAAAAACCCCTAGACAACCATTTTTCCGATGAAAATCCGAATGTTGGTTTATTTTCTCTTCAATACACCCACCTCTTTCCCTGAATCAGGGAAGCATTTTTTAGGATCATTTTGATAAAGATTCGATTGAATCCTGAAAGAGCTCGTTATTTCTCGAACAACCCGAATGCTTTTTCAGATTTTTGTTAGTATGTGCGAATTGTAAATGGGCAACATTTGTCAACCACTCCCTGGACATATTAAGCAACATTTCCACGGACATCGATCTCTCCTCCGAAGGTGCTGCCGCTTCGAATTATTTGATTCTGAAGACGGTTTCCGAGTGCATTTTCGCCGATGACAAACTTCGAATCATTCGAGGGCTTGAAATCCTGGCTGGGCTTTGTAACATGGACCAAAATGAGGCCATAATAAGCGAATTGTTGAACGATCGTCTTTTTTCGAGGATCTTCGATGTTCTTTCTGTTAAAGATATCATGTTGTGCATATATACCCTGGAATCTCTGTATCAGGTTCGATTTCATAGAAAGATGAATAATAAGCGTTATGTTCTAGCTGTCAGAATTAGGTCGTCTCTTATGTCAACGATTGAGTAATTTCCCACACTCGGTGGACGTTTTTGTGGACTTGGCCACAACGGATGCCGCATCTTTCGGGCAAACTGGTTTAGCTGGTATAAAAGTGGTGGAATTTCAAGGCCCGCCTCAGATTGCCCCACCAATGGTGAGTAATAAGACTATACGTAAACAACAAGCTGGGTACTATAAAGGCTTAGCGACCGCGAATTACCAAAAACTCCAAAAAAATCTAAAATCAAACTTGTTCGAAATATTTTTTGCGATAAATCGATTGCGCGCAAAACACCAAACACGACCACGCAGGGATGCGAATTTAGAAAGCCCACAGAATTGTCTAGTTCTATTAACACAATTTTTTCTAGCATAGCCGAGTCAGTGGCTTGCCGGCACACCCACCACCGTCTACAACTCCAGGACTGTCGTCAAACATTCCGCCAGCAATGAGACAAAGTTTACCCGCACCAATGACTCCTCTGGCCAACCCGCGAATGACATTACAACGAATGCCCAGCTCGCAAAATCTACCTCCATTGCCACAGAGCCCACAACAACGGTTCGCCAACCCGACCGCACAACTTCCCACAGTGAGTGCCGCGTTAGGACATGGACAAGTGAACAACAACAGCACTCCACCGACCACTGGAGACTCGAAATTGGAGGTCCTAACTACGAAATTTATCAAAGACCATTGTGTAGCCGACCAGGCAGCTAGCACCGTGCGTGGAGAATTGTATGCAACTTATGTCGACCATATGAGGAATGTGCATAGTATTCTCAGTGGGAGTGTTCAAATGTTTTGCAATACGTTGAAGTGAGTATCTAATTTTGAAATTCAGGATATACGAGAGCCTAGGAATGAAAAAAATTCAGAGTTCATCCATAATCTATCCAAGTGAAGAAAAAAAATCGCATCCCTGCGTGGTCGTGTTTGGCGGAAACACGACCACGCAGGGATGTGAATTTTTTCCCGTACCAAGAAAATTGAATAATTTAGGAAATGTTTCCCTGGAATCGTCATAAAATCAGTCCGAAAACCTACCGAACCACCAACTATGGCCTATATTATTGAAGGGATCCGGTTTAACAAAGGTATTTTCCAATAAATTTATTCAAAATTTAAAAAAAAACTAGAACCCCTACAAAATGGCGACCATCAACCTCCTTCAACGTCTAACATTGCTGCTAACCATCCAGTCATGCAACAAATGCTCACTTCCAACATGCAACCATCACCAAAATCGAGTTTCGCACACATGAATGGAGGCCATTCGACACCACTCAGGAAGTCTGTAAGTTTCGATGATGGTGGTGCTGCTAGTCGTTCGGAAACACCCGAATCAGCCATCTCAGAAGAGAATCAACACCGTGCCAATTCTATTCAACCGGTGCCAAACTCAAATGAAGTTTCACAAGCAGGAAATGCCGTAAGATGTTTTTCAAATTCAGTTGGAGTAAAAATTATGGCATAGGTTCTAATGGAACGAAGAGAGGATGAAACGAAACAAATGAAACGATACGAATAAAACGACATAATTAAACGAAATCAAATTCAGGGTTTTCGTGTCAATACTCAGACACATTCAAACCCGTTTCCGGAAATCGTCTCATTTGTTTCGTTTCAAACCTTTCGTTTACTTTTCATTTGAGTCTATGCCAAAATTATATTAGGGATTGAGTTTTGATACGATAATGCTCTTGTCTCGTTGCTTTTTATCCTCTTACCTGTTAAGCATTTTGGGTCGATTTAGTCTTTTTTCGAACATGTAGGGATTTTAAACTACTTTTCTTGCATTCTATGCATGTAAGAGACTTTTTTTGTGCTATTATAACACCAAAAATTCTTTCTTTAGGTAAGATTTGAAATCTGTACTGCAGCGGTAGAAGCGAGAAGTTTGATGGGAGAGCATGAAAAGCACGAGACAAGAATCATACGAGTTGAAAATGTTAGCCAAGTTAAGGTAGTGACATAATGGGCAAAATTCAGGGTTTTCGTGTCAATATTCAGGCAAATTCGAAAAAAACGATATGAATGAAACGAACACAAATGAAACCATTTCATTTCCATACTGCATCTGGAAACGGGTTTGAATTTGCCTGAATATTAACACGAAAACCCTTTTTGAATATCTATAAGGAGACCCTAGAAATATTCAATTTTTTACATTTTTAGGGTGAAGAAAAAGAAAATGCTACGTTATTAAACGGAGTAGATCATTCGAATGAATCAAACTCACATGAGAAAGAAGAAGAAACTGGCGAGGAGAATTCCATCGAGGTCAAACCCACTACATCTAATCACACTAATCCAGAGAATCCAATAAATTCTACTGACAAGCATTCAAACCCTGGTACACCCATGAATGGCACTACTTCATCCGACGTTAGCATGGAGCCATCTTCAGTAGTAGAAAACGGCCCGGCTTCTACATCACACACAACACAACCACCGGATGCTATTACAGCAGCAACGGTTTTCGCCGAAACCGTCGATGCCGACGCCAACCCTAATGAAACTCCAGCGCCGTTAACGAATGGTGTAGCTTCAAAAAAGAAGAAACTATCGCCCAAAAAAGCTAGCAGCGGTAAAAATAAGAAGGGTACAGCAGCCAACGCCGGCCCTTTTTCAGTGGACTTTGCCTCGCCTAGATTATCCAATTGTGTTTCCACTCAGCCAACTACATCCGCAAATCCTCAAGTGCCGGGTGATTTTATGTGCGAATGGGATGCTTGTGGAAGGTGAGAAGATGCATCAGGGTGTAGTAAAACTATCGAGTTATCGTCGACTTATATAGATTGTGCTATGCATCCCTGCGTGGTCGTATTGGCGGGAAAATGAGACACATATTTTCCCGCCAATACGACCACGCAGGGATGCATTGCAAAATCTATATAAGATCCAATAAAACTATCGAGTTAACGTCGACTTATATAGTTTTATCATGCATCTCTGCGTGGTCGTATTGGCGGGAAAATAAGATTAATTCAAATTAGTTGTAACTAATTATTTTCCCGCCAATACGACCACGCAGGGATGCATTGCAGAATCTATACAAGTCGATGTAAGATCCAGTAAAACTATCGAGTTATCATCGACTTATATAGATTTTGCAATGCATCCCTGCGTGGTCGTATTGACGGGAAATATGATTAGTTATTGTACCAACTAACGCAAAAATTGTGCTATTTAAATAGCAAGCACTTTCAGAAAAAAAGTTTTCATAAAAATTTTAGAATGTTTTCCACTTCAACATCCGTCCTCTTCCACAATGCCCAGGATCATGTGAATGAAAACACGATGGTTTGTCGTTGGCCCTCGTGTGATGGAACAATGCGATCCCGTTGGTCGTTGGTGACACACCTTCAAGACCACCACTGCAGTGAGCATATACTCAGGGAAGCTGCTCGGAAACGACACGAAATGGGTGAACCCACTTACATGAGTCAACTCAAGCATCTATTGGAGCAGACCAAGGAAGTTAGCCATCATCCTGGCTATTCGAAACATGCTGCTTATGAGGCTATTCGTCGACATGCGTTTAATTATATTCCAAGGGATTTGACTGTAAGTTTTTGATACAAATAGCCAAAATAAGGGCATAGGGGTCTAACGGAACGAAGAGGATGGAACGACGATACGAATGAAACGATCAAAAATAAGATGATACGAATGAAATGACATAATGGACTAAAATCAGGGTTTTCGTGCCAATATTCAGGCATATTCGAAAAAACGAACGAATGAAACGATCAAATAAGACGATACGAATGAAGCGAAACCAAACTCAGGGTTTTCGTGTCAATATTCAGGCAAATTCAAACCGTTTCCGGACGCAGTTTGAAAATTAAATCGTTTCATTCGTATCGTTTCATTTGTGATCGTTTCATTCGTATCGTTGTTTTGAATTTGTCCGAATATTGACACGAAAACCCTGAATTCGGTCCATTATATCGTTTCATTTGTGTTCATTTTATTCGATCGTTTCATTTGTGTTCGTTTCATTCGTACCGTTGTTTTGAATTTGTCCGAATATTGACACGAAAACCCTGAATTTGGTTCATTATGTCGTTTCATTTGTGTTCGTTTCATTCGTATCGTTTTTTCGATCGTTTTCATTCGTGTCGTTTCAAACCGTTTCATTCGAGTCTATGCCCGAAATTCGCATATTAGAACGGAGCACCCCTAAATTTTCACATATAACACATACACTGTTTAGGACGAACCAGAAGGCCCAGTGACAAAAAGCATCCGCTTGACAAGCTGCTTAATCCTAAGAAATCTAGCAAGATATTCGGCTGAAGGCCGAAGGTTCGTTATTCTAAACACCAACTTTGTCAAAAAGTTCACGTTTTAGGCTTCTTCGAAAATACGAATCTCATCTCTCGTGGATGGCATTGTCTCGACTAGAATGTAGTGCCGCGCTTGCCCAACTCCTAAACGAGCTTCAACAACATGCAGTTGCTACTAGTTCCGAAACGTCTTAACTTTAAAGCCAAACTCCATTCCCTGAATCAGGGAATGGACACACTTTGAAAATGCCGCTTACCTACAGTTTTATGCCAATAATTTTTTGCCAAATTGGCAAATTTTTTGTGTATAGGGGTAATTTTATGCGGGGAATATTGTGCGCATTCTCGAAGTGTGAAAACGCTTTCCTGATTCAAGAAAGTGGTGGGTGTATTGAAGCGAAAATGGGCTAAAATTTGATTTTTGCCGTAAAACCGGCTGTTTAGGAGTTGTCTTGACAGAAAATCGATTGTGCGCACTTGAAAATGAACCTTGAAAATGCTTCCCTGATTCAAGGAATGGAGTTGATGTATTGACACGAAAATGGACTACACCCACTACCTTCCCAAGCATTTTCAAGGTTCAGGAATGCGCGCAATCGTTACCCATAAACAGCTGATTTCGAAAAATCGAATTTTAGTCCATTTTCGCTTCAATATCAATACACCCACCACCTTCCCTGAATCAGGGAAGCGTTTCCACACTTCGGGAATGCGCGCAATCACGTAAAAATTACCTCTATATACAAAAAATTTGGCAATTTGAGAAAAAAATTTTCGCATAAAACTATAACGGTATTGACCTTTAATCTCTCATGGTATTATGTCTATTTTCGTATCCCAGTCTATCTTCTAATTTCATTTTAAAAAAAAGATCTTCAATACGAGTTTTGTTGTTTATTATTATTGACTGTCTATGAATACTGAAAAGTGTGTAACGGTTGTATCTCAATTTTCTCTTGCGGGCTTTATGCATTGTTATTTTTCATGCTACTTATTTTTTACGAAGCTCATAGAAATGAAATTTTCTGTGAGCACCCCCGGATAAGGCCATTTTTGAATTTTTTTTTCTTCAAAATTCATGATAAAAATGGTCTGTTTCTCGTCATCCAATCGGTCATTTTCGATGCGTTTTTGTAGGAGAAAAATGAAAGAATTTAAAATAAATGAAAGAATTTAAGATTGTGTGACGAGACGGCCTCAGTGGCGTAGTAGGTTGCGTGTTTGGCTTTTTGCCCGAAAAGTCGGGGGTTCGCTACCCAGCTTCGTCGTTTGGTTTTTGCGCCAAAAAATTGGTCTCTACAGGGTGAATTGTTTTTAGTGGCTTATCACAACAAAAACTTACTGAATTTTTCTGTCGACTGGTTTTAATTTGTGTGCCAAAGACATCGTTTTTTTGGCAGCCTTGGTTCTTAGTGCCTATATAAATTATTTTGTTTTTCATTTCAAATATGCTGCTTTAACTTGTTAGTTCATTTTTTGTTATTTGCCTTTTGAATGATCAAAAAAAAGTTGAAATTGGTTGTCATTTGTGGACAATTCTCGAGTAAAACTTAATAAGCGAACATTTTCAAATCAAGTTCTGGAAATCCTACAACAGTCAACTCTCGATTTAGTGACCCCTTCTTTTTTTCCCGCCAACATGACCACGCAGGGATACGTTGCACAAGTATAAATACCGTCAAACTCGATTAATGACACCCTGGGGTAGGTCACTAAATCGAGTTTGACTGTATTTATACTTTTGCAATGCATCCCTGCGTGGTCGTGTTGGTGAGAAGATCGATGTTTGAGTCAACTTTGAGTCCAAAAATCGATGTTTGAGCTAATTTTAGGCTCAAAAATCGCTTTTTGAACCAATTTTGAGCTCAAAGGGGGAGGGGTCACTAAATTTCGGCAGGGGTTACTAAATCGAGAGTTAACTGACTGTATGCGTGTTTGCTATTCTTATTGAATTGTTGTAAGCCATCTTTCCTAATTGATATGTTGTCCTATATGNGGCTCAAAAATCGCTTTTTGAACCAATTTTGAGCTCAAAGGGGGAGGGGTCACTAAATTTCGGCAGGGGTTACTAAATCGAGAGTTGACTGACTGTATGCGTGTTTGCTATTCTTATTGAATTGTTGTAAGCCATCTTTCCTAATTGATATGTTGTCCTATATGTGTACCTGGGTGAATAATATTGAATTGTTTTATTTTATACAATAAACATTTTTTTTAAACTTTTCTATTTGATATCAAAAAATGTTGTAATACAGTGCTTATAAGCTAATTTTTGAAGTTTCAAATGGGTCCGATCATTTTTTACACAACAACTAAAATGATTTTAAAGTGATAAAAAAAGGTTACCATTTTTGTTGGTATTCGGAAAGTTGATGAAAAATGGAGCATTTTTTGTTTTTACGGAATGTTCTGAATCGTTGTAGTTTTCGAGAAAATTGCGTTTGAAAATTTGAATTTGTGTACAAGCTCTTCGTTGTAATACACAAACTTTTTTGAATTTTTTGTGCAAAAATCGATTTTTGCATCGATTTTTTAAATTTTCATAGAATGAACATTGTAGCAAATTTTTATAGCTAAATGATACGAACAAAATGACACCGAAATTATCCAATTTGAAAATTATTTTAGGTTATTGAAACGAAAATTCTGATTCATGTTTTCGTTTCAATAACCCAAAACAATTTTCAAATTGGATAATTTTTGCGTCATTTTGTTCGTCTCATTTAACTATAAAAAACTGCTACAATGTTCATTTTATGAAAATTTTAAAAATCGATGCAAAAATCAATTTTTCCGCGTACAAAATTCAAAAAAGTTTGTGTATTACAACGAAGAGCTTGTACACAAATTCAAATTTTCAAACGCAATTTCCTCGAAAACTACAATAATTCAGAACATGCCATAAAAACAAAAAATGCTCTATTTTTCACGAACTTTCTGAATATTAACAAAAAATGGCAACTCTTTTTCCCACTGGACTAACTAGTCTTTTAAGCAATCATGACTAACAAAAATCGTATTTGCTATTACTATCACCCAGATGTTGGCAATTTCCATTATGGTAAGAAGAATTTATACACTTACAGCTAGAGGACCAGGATTACCAAGCAGTGAACAGTCTACTTTCGGGGGGAGTTGATTTCATGAGAAAGAGCACAAAATTCTGAGCACTTTTGGTTAAAAAACCACTACTTGAAAATCTAATAGTAAAAAGTGATGAGCAAAACAAAATTGTGGAAAAAAATTTTTCAAACAAGTTTAAGTATTGAAACGAATTGCCTGAAAAACATTATAATCAATAAAAAAAGTTTGCGTATTGAAATGAAAATAATTCAAATTTTTTGAATCTCTATGAAAATATAAATACAGCATTTTTCTCAGCTCAATGAGACGATTCAAATGCTGTATTTATTTTTTCGTAAATATTCAAAAAATTTGAATTATTTTCGTTTTAATACACAAACTTTTATTGATTATAATTCTTTTTCCTGCTTCCCTGAATCAGGGTATACATGTGTAATAACACGAAATTAACAAAAAAGATTTAAGTTCTTGTTATTACACATGCTTACCCTGATGCAGGGAAGCATTTATTTGAGTCGGGAGCATGTTTTTCGGATTCCTCGCATAAAATAATCCCAGGAACGATGATTTTCAAAAGAAAAATCCAAAAATTTCATATTTTCGCTTCAATATACACTTATTTCCCTGAATCAGGGTCAGGGAAGCGTATATCTTCAATAGAAAATCTTATTTTTTTATCAAAAATATACTTATTTTTCATTAGCCTGACTGGAGGTAACCCTGCTAAAAAGTAACACTTATTTTTTATTTTAGGTCCAAACCATCCAATGAAACCCCAACGATTGGCTGCTATGCATAGTTTAGTAACACATTACGAACTCGACAAGCATATGAAGATTTATGCGCCAGCAAGAGCTTCAGCATATGATATGTCCCGATTTCATGCCCCCGAATATGTTGATTTCTTGAAGCGGGTCTCCCCAATCAACGCTGAGCAGTTCGAGAAATACTTCCACAAGTTTAACATAGGAGAAGATTGGTGAGTACGATTGGTATAGTCGAATTTGTTTTTGGCAACCACGGAACTTTTTTAAAATTAATTCAAGCAACGTGTGCATTGAAACGAAAAGAAACGTGGATCCTTATATAGCTTTGATGCATCCCTGCGTTGTCGTATGGCGTGAAAATCAGGATTAGTACTAACTACTAGTAGTAGTCTGTAGTTTGTAGTAGTAGTATCTGTAGTTTGTAGTAGTAGTCTGTAGAAGTTTGCAGTAGTCTGAAAATCAAGATTAGTACTAACTACTAGTAGTAGTCTGTAGAAGTTTGTAGTAGTAGTTTGTAGTAGCAGTAGTCTGTAGTAGTTTGTAGTAGTAGTCTGTAGTAGTAGTTTGTCGTAGTAGTTAGTACTAATCCCGATTGTCCCGCCATACGACCACACAGGGATGCATCAAAGGATCCACAATTCTTTTCGTTTCAATGTACGCGTTGCCTGATTCAATAAAAAGTTCCGTGGTAGCCAAAAAAAATTTTGACTATATGTCGCATTATATGACCCGTACAATTTTTCAGTCCTGTTTTTGATGGAATTTTCGAGTTTTGTTCATTGTATACAGGCGGCTCGCTTGAAGGTGCGATGCGTTTGAACCAAGGACATTGTGATATAGCTATCAATTGGAGCGGCGGTTTGCATCATGCGAAGAAGTCCGAAGCTTCTGGCTTCTGCTATGTGAATGATATTGTTATAGGGATTCTAGAATTGCTGAAATATCATCAGAGGTATCATCACTTACATTCCTAAAACTGACTGAAAACTTTTTCCATTTTAGAGTACTTTATATTGACATAGACATCCACCATGGGGATGGAGTCCAAGAAGCCTTCAACCTTACTGATCGTGTTATGACAGTATCCTTCCATAAATACGGAAACTACTTTTTCCCCGGCACAGGAGACATGTATGATGTTGGTGTTGATCAAGGGCGATATTACTCGGTGAATGTTCCTCTACGAGAAGGAATGGACGACGAAAGTAAGCTAGCCAAAAAAATTCATCCCGTTTTCTCTTCTAGGTTATCTCTTCCTATTCAAACCTATAATTAGTGCAGTGATAGAAAATTATGCGCCGAATGTAATAGTCCTGCAATGTGGTGCCGATTCGTTAGGCTCGGATCGTCTTGGCTGTTTTAATTTGAGCTTTGCCGGACATGGGTAGGACGAAAGAGACTAGAAGTTGTTTCTCATAAAAGTCTTATATTTAGAGAGTGTGTAAAATTTGTTAAAGATTTGGGCATACCAATGCTGGTTTTGGGTGGGGGCGGATATACGCTCCGTAATGTTGCTAGATGTTGGGCTTATGGTATATATGATTGGCACTCTTTTACTTTAGGATCCTTATATAGCTTTTTTGATGCATCCCTGCATGGTCGTATAGCGGGAAAATCAGGATTAGTACTAACTACTACTACTAGTAACTACAGACTACTACAACTACACTACTACTAGTCTGCAGTAGTACTTTGTAGTAGTAGTAGTCTGTAGTAGTAGGTAGTAGTAGTTTGTAGTAATCTGTAGTAGTAGTCAATAGTAGCATTTTGTAGTATTAGTAGTCTGTAGTAGGCCTCTAAAAATTCCATTATTTTTGAAATTTTTAGGGCTAAACATGTAAAATGTGTGTTTTTACGAACAAGAATAAACTTTATGCTACAGTTGCGACCATCCGGCTCAATGGTTTTTTTATATGCGTATTATATCGGAAAAAACCGCTTCAGATTTCGACATTTCCACTTTTTTCAACCCTGAGTCCTAAAGTAAAAGAGTGCCAATATGTGTATCCCTAGTACTTTGTTATTAATTGAAACGATTACTTTAGAAACCTCCATATTACTAGAAAAAGAAGATGAAATTTCGGATGACCTCCCAGATACTACAGGTTTTGCACAGTGTTAACATAAATCGTGAATTTTGTTTTGTATTTAGAATATCTCGAATATTTTTCACCAGAATTTACACTTCGACCAGAATTACCCAAGCGAACAGAGAATGCAAATTCAAAAGAGGTAAGGAGTACATATATAGTAAAAACTTGGCCCAAGTCGACTTCCAAATTTAAGCTCGACCAACCATTAGTACTAACTCTTACTACAGACTACTACTATAGACTACTATTAGTACTGTAGTAGTAGTATCTATAGTTTGTAGTAGTAGTAGTCTGTAATAGTCGGTAGTACGGGGTGGCCCAAAAAAACTGCAATTTTAGTTTGTATGATGATTTGCGATCATTATACAAACTACAAAAAATCCCGAAGGTCAAATCAGAATTTATCATAATTCAAGATTTCATCATACAAAGTACAAAAAATTTTGAATTAGATTTTTTTTAAAAATACATTTTTTTGTAGTCTGTATGATGATCGCAAATCATCATACAAACTAAAATTGCAGTTTTTTGGGCCACCCTGTAGTTTGTTGTAGTATAGTAGTCTGTAGTAGTTTGTATTACTACTGTATTTCTACAAACTACTATAGACTACTCCTACAACAAACTACTACCTACTATTACAGACTACTACTACAGGCTACTACTGCAAACTCAGATACTACTACTACAAACGACTACATATTACTACTACTACAAACTACAGATACTACTACACACTACTACTACTACTACAAACTACTATTAATCGGTAGTAGTTTGTTGTAATAGTAGTCTGCAGTAGTTTGTAGTAGTCTATAATAGTAGGTAGTAGTTTGTAGTAGTCTATAATAGTAGGTAGTAGTTTGTAGTAGTCTATAATAGTAGGTAGTAGTTTGTAGTAGTAGGGACACGAATAATCCTGGTCAATCGAGCTTCCCCATCAATTTCGCCTCTCTCTTTTTAGCTCAAAATTACAATCACCGATCACCCTTTCCCATTTTCCCATCAAAATCAACGGACAAAAACCCAAACATTTCTCTATCGACGGTCATTATCTACCAAAGTTATATCTCAAATAATTTTAGTATCTGGCTGCGATTAAGCAAGACATACTTGAAAATATTCGTCAAATTCGTACAGCACCATCAGTTCAAATGCAACCAATACCTTCAGACTTTTATGAGCTGCAAACAATTGACTCGATGAGAAAATTAAGTCTAGAAGAAAACCCACCAAAAGATCTAGAGCCAATATAGATGTTTAATTTATCCTACTACATTAAACGTGTAGTGTGTTTGATTACGATCTCGAGAACGTTTGATTTAAACTTTATTGTTTAAACTGTATTCCAGTACTTTATTGTATATAAATGATCATTCCATTTGATTTAATTTGGAGCATTTTTTGCTTTACTTGAAAATCTAACCGTAAAAAGTTATGAACGAAACAAAAAAAGTTGTGCTGAACAACTTTCAAAAAAATTTTTGAAAAAAGTTGTCTGGCCATGAAATATACCAGATTGATTTTTGAGGCCGTTATAAAAAATGACGTGTCCCAATCTTTTTTTTTAATTCAAAAATCAAAATAATTATGTACTTCGACCCCTCGAGTACAACAAATCAGCCCATCTGAATAACTTTTTGAAAAATTCGATTTTTTCGCTCTTGGTCCCCCAAGTCGAAAAAAGTTTAAAAGATTTTTTTAAACATGCGGCAAATCGCTCGGAATCGTGTTTTTCGGCATCGAAAACCCCCTAGGACAAGTTTCTGGCAGATTTTATATCTTTTTTGTAGGTGTCGGAACTTTTTGCACACTTTCGACAGCCCTGGCCATATTGACTAGGTAAATTGTTCTGGTTCGATTTGAGAAAAAGACAGCCATTTTCTGATCCTATCAAAGCATTTTTTAACATAATTTCTGTATGGTTTAATCACATATAGAAGTATGATCGCGTCACTCGGAACCTGGAAATTAACCCAAAAAATTAACCAATGAACATATTGACTACTAGAAGGAACACGGAATAAGATTAATAAAAACAATATAACGATTGGTAAGAGTAAAAAAATCATATATGATACAATTTGTAGACTAATCACTATAAATAAAGTTATGCCCATATTATAAGTTTTTGGGTGGACTTTAGTTTTGAGCGATCTTATTTTGATGAAAAAGAGAGAATAAATGATTAAACAAATTATTAGGATTACTGGTATAAGTATTCCTATTTGATACAAACCAATATTCCAAGTATCTGCACATAGAGGAGAGTCACTACAGCCACCTAAAGTCGGTTCTAGCTGAATCAATTGCCTTATAACAGGATAACGTTGTGCTTCATATTGGCGAATTTCTTCGGTGTGCCAAATAGCACCTTCGAATATAAATACTAAGGCTGGAACTAAAAAGAAGATTTAAAAAATTAGATCTTTATTTTCAGTGGCGTAATTTGGATTTGATTGAAAAAAGGTATCATCGGAAGGGAGGAGGAGAATGAGTAGGAGGAGTTAGTAGCCAAGTCTAGTCTGAAGGGCGTTCTCGGCCTTTGATTTCTTCCTCTTTTCCTTAAAGGGGGGTAAACTTTGTAGCAGCACTTCCGAAAAAAATTTTTTTTGAATTTTTGCAAAAATGACTTTTCTATGGGTAATTTTATGCGAGAAATCGATTGCGCGCATTCCCGAAGCGTGAAAATACTTCCTTGATCCTGATTCAGGGAATGGGGGTGGGTGTATTGAAGCGAAAATCAAACATTTTCGGATTTTTATGAGAAAACCATCGATTCTTAGGTTTTTCTAGGCGGGGAATCGATTGCGCACATTCCCGAAC
>OZJO01001509.1:0-51375 GCA_900406225.1 Acrobeloides nanus
AAACAGATCTGTGACAGGGGTTAATTTATAGCTAAATGATGCGAACAAAATAACACCAAAATTATCCAATTTGAAAATTGTTTTGGGTTATTGAAACGAAAACCCTGATTCATGGTTTTCGCGTTTCAATAACCCAAAATATTTTTCAAATTTCAATAATTTTGTTGTGTGTCATTTGATTCGTCTCGGCTCGTATTTGGATGTTATATCCTTCAAATTAAAACGGAAATTTTTCTATGAAAAAGGAAAACCACTTGCCGGAAGTAAATTATTTATAGGATAACATGCGACAAATTTATTCCATATTGACTAAGTATAACTTAATGGAGTTCCCAAAAATTCTCACGACTAAACTAACTAGAAAAAACTTCAATAACAACAACTTCTTATGATAATCAGTGGAGCCTTAAATTCAACTAGAAAATTATGGAATGGCACTTTTCGCCCTCCCCCCGCGATAGTGAAAAATGTTGATGATCGAGACTTTTCCAAATTGAATCAAGATGGCTTTAATCGCCTCTTAAACGAAATGGATCCACCCCCGACAAATTGGGGTTCAACCATCTCACCATTATTGAATTTGAAAGGAAATGATAAGTCATTAAAATACTTGAGGCAAGCAGAACAACGATTTCTAAGAAAAACTATAGGAAATTTTTTATAATATTTAAAAAAGGAAAAAATATTCATGAGCAAGCTGCACGCAAGCTATATACTGATTTAAGAATGAATTCGGTGTATTGACGCGAAAATTTCTATTTTCACCCTGAAACATCTATCTGGAGTAATGTTATGCGGGGAGTAGATTGCGTGCATTTTCTAAGCATGAAAAAATTATATTAATCCTGATTCAGGGAATGGAATTGATGTATTGACGCGAAAATCGAAAAATTTTCTTTTTTCGATTTTGATAAGTAATTAAAATATTTGAAAGAAGAAAAAAGATTTCTAAGAAAACGATAGGAAATTTCTTAAAATATTTAAAAAAGGAAAAAATATTCATGAACATGCTACACGCAAGCTATATCGTGATTAATTAATGGTGTGTTTGGAGTGAAAAATCTTAATAATCAGAGATTGATATTAACCATGAATATTCATTATTATACAGGGTGAGTATAAAAAAAGTGCATGTTTGTGGACCGAAAAATTTTTTTACTAAGAATGATCTATATAGGGGAAATCGATTGCACAAAGCATGAAAATGCTTCTTTGACCTTGATTCAGGGAATGGATTTGTGTATTGACGCGAAAATCGAAAAAATTTCTATTTTCGCCCTGAAAGCATCCACCTGGGGGTAATGTTATCAGAGAATTGGTAGCGTACATTTTCTAAGCATGGAAAAATTATATTGATCCTGATTCAGGGAATGGATTTGGTGTATTGACACGAAAATCGAAAAATTTTATTTTTTCGTCCATACATCAACTCCGTTCCCTGAATCAAGATTAAGATAATTTTTTAATGCTTAGAACATGTGCGCAATCGATTTCCCACATAAAATTACCCAATGGATGCTTTCCAAGCGAGAATAGAATTTTTTCGATTTTCGCGTCAATACACCAAATTTATTCCCTGAATCAGGGTCAAGGAAGCATTTTCATGCTTCGGGAATGCGCGCAATCGATTTCCCGCATAAACTCTTATATGAATTATTTTTAGTAAAAAAAATTTTCAGCCTCAAAAAATTTTTTGTCCACTTTTTTTAACTCACCCTGTAGATGAGGAGCATGAATGACGCCTTAATGAAGGATTATTATGTCATTTGAATTTTCACATAAACAATAACAGAATAAATTTTTATGTTTTCCAATAACTATTTGAGAGACAATGTCTCGAAATCTCGAACCTAGGATGGGTTTTTCACAAAGACCCTGATTCAGGGTCTTTGTGGAAATTTCAAATTTCAAAAATCGCCAACTTCAAACGCGATCATCTCAACGCCATTAGCGATCCGGAATTTATTGTAAAAACAAAAAATGCTCCATTTTTCATGAATTTTCAGAATATATAAAAATTATGGTAAACTTCGCAAATCTAAAGAATTTTCAAATTTGTTTACGACCTTTTCAAACTCCATTTTCTAGTTTTTGGGGTTACTATGGCCACCCCACGTGACATTCCGAGACATATTTCTTAAATCAACTTGTTGTTAGGAGGAAAAAGTCTTTGCGGTTTTTACTATACTAATCAGGGGCAAAAATATGAGCTATAATTGAAAAAATCGTAGAAGTCACGATCGAGTTTCTACCAATTTTCTAAGTAACAAATAGAAAATTGGTAGAAAATTGGCCTCTAATATGATTGCCTTAATAAATTGTAAATCTAATCAAAGTGCGCTAACAATTTCTTCGCAATGTAATAAATTTTCTTCAATTAGCTTTTGAAGAAAAAATATTGAGAAAAACTGGTTATTGGTAAGCTAAAAAAAAGGTGCCTGAATTGTTCGGTTTTCATCGAAATGGAGCGAAAAATCCGATTTTAGATGTATTTTTTGGGGCCGACATTACTTCTTAAACAACTCAATATTAACACGTGAATATTCCAAATTTCCAGTATACTCTGTTATTTTCAGCTATTCTGAGCAACATTCAACAAAAATTTGTTTGAAAAAAAGTTGTAATCATGAAATATACCAGGCAAAATCAAATCGGCTCAGGTAGGATTCGATCTCGAGACTCTTAGACTCGAATCTTGGAGCATTACCACTGAGCCAAGTTCATGATAAAAATCGGATTTTTCATTTTGCTTATAATTTAACATGAATTTTTTTTAACAACTTTTTTTCAAAAAAATTTTTGAATTTTGCTCAGAATAGCTGAAAATAACAGAATATACCGGAAATTTGAAGGAGTATTCTCGTGTTAACATGACTAACCTGTGGAATGATAAATCGAGTTCGCTTCCTTTCTCGTTTCGTTTCAGAATCTCTCTTCTTTGCAAGTCTTGACGTTGAAACACTATGTTTGAATAATTCATCCGCCATTTTTTTACAATCTGCATCTAAACCATCTTCCAGACTACCGGATAGCAGGGATTTTTCGCTTTTAGGCGAAACATCAAGTGGTGTGGAACTAGTCGGAATTTCGCTCAGACATTGGTGAACAGAATCGAATAGCTTTTTAGAGTCGAGAAAGTCTCCATTGTCATGCTAAAAAGATATAGGCATAAATTTTTTTAGCATTTTTCATATTTTAAAGAACCAGTCCACTTTTGAACAAACTTATGTACTATCCCCCCTCGCTCAGGTTGAAAACAAAAAAAAATCAACTTTTTATCTTTTTTAGGCTTTGGTTTAGGCTAAAGGCTTAGATCTAAACTTAGACCTAGGTCTAAGCCTTTAGTCTAAACCAAAGTCTAAAAAAAGATGAAAAATAGATTTTTTTGTTTCCAGCCTGGGGGATTCTGCATAACAAAATTGCTTGAAAAATTTGAATATGTTTTTTGTATTCGGAATTGATGCCCTGATTCAATGAAAGCTGTTTATTGAAACGATTTAGCAAATCATTATAACAAACAAAAAAGGAATTCAAATTCAGATTTTCGTTTCGATACTCAGACTCTTTCAAAATTTTTGAAAATATTTGCATATTGGGCAATTTGTAAAAGTACGACTGTGTCGAACACGCCGAACGGGGCACCAAACGGGACACCGAACACGCCAAAGGGTCCCAATTAGGTTTAGGACTAAGCCTAAGTCTAGGCCTAAGCCTAAGCCTAGGCTTAGACCTAGTCTTAGGCTTAGGTCTAAGCCTAATCTGGACCCTTTGGCGTGTTCGGCGCCATTCGGCGCAGTCGTACTTTTACAAATTGCCGCATATTGTGTGCCCTATTGATCAACTAATAACATGCGAAGAATAGATCGCATGTGAAAATCTTTTAAATTCACTGAGATATTCAACTTTCTTTGAGGGGGTTTGCTGCATATGACCCTGAAAATAGTTTATGCTCATAGCAAGTTTGTTTCGAGGTTTGATTGAGATGATCATTAGTCATAGAATCAAAAGCAAATGGCGGCCTTTTCATCTTTAAAATCACCCTTCTTCCGCCTCGTCGCGAAATGTGTTTTCAATTCTCAAGGATTTGTGAAAAATCACACACAGCTTTGAACTCATGTCAAAGGGTAAAAAAAAGATTGAAAAAATATGTTTAAGAAAATATAAAATAAAACTTTTTGTTTAACACAGAAATACTCCTTCAAAAGAAAAAAAACATGTTAAATTATGAGCAAAATTTAAAAAAACAATTTTTACCGTGAACTTGGCTCAGTGGTAGTGCTCCAAGATTCGAGTCTAATGGTCTCGGGTTCGAATCCCACCTGAGTCGATTTATTTTGCCTGGTATATTCCATGTTAGACAACTTTTTTTCAAAAAAATTTTTTGAAAGAAGTTGCCTAACCATATACCAGCTTTTTTCGCAGGCAAAATCAAATCGGCTCAAGTAGGATTCGATCTCGAGACTCTTAGACTCGAATCTTGGAGCACTACCACTGAGCCAAGTTCACGGTAAAAATCGTTTTTTTTAATTTTGCTTATAATTTAACACAACAACTTATTTTCAGAAAAATTTGTTTTGAATGATGCTCAGAATAGCTTAAAATAACAGGAATATACCGGAAATTTGAAGGAGAACTTCCGTGTTCGTTTTAAGCCTAGATTAAAAATTGATCTACCTCAAGAGTCCCATTAACAGAAACACTTAGCAAAGCATTCGTTTCTTCGGGATAATTTTCTTTCTTCGATTTATTTCTTGGAGACAGTCTTCTTGAAATTCTACCCAAAAATGAACCCTGCTGTCGCTTGATCTTCTCGGATCGAAGCATACTTAGCGCATTATCACTTCCACCGATTGGGTGAAGAGGGTGAAGATGACCTCCAGGTACGTCTAATAAAGACTCGAAATATTGGCCTCCGTCCGCTTCTCCCGAAGTGCTCGCACCGGTACTCACTCCAAAAGTACTTCTCCATTTCCGAATCGAGTTAGTCTTTCGGTCTCGAATCCACTGCCATACTTTCTGCATAACCATGAAATCGCAAGAAAGCTAAAAATGGGCATACACAATAACAAGATGGAGCAATTTTTTCAAAAAACACAAAAACGAGATGAACAATAACGGGATAACAAGAATGGGAAGACAAAAACGGGATGACAAAAACGGGATGACAAAAACGGGACGACAATAACGGCACGATTTCAAATCACGGCTCCTAAAAAGAATTCTGATGTGGTGTCAAAGACATTTTACTCAGGATAAAAAGTTGAGAAAAAATCTTTTACACTGCTTAAAAATTCCTTAAAGGACCAGTCCAGTAAGTTACAATCAAATGAAAAAATTTCCGAATATATCATTTTTTCATATGACTGTAACTTACTGGACTGGTCCTGGAGCTGACTAGGGAAGCGCAAGATCTGCCACAAAAATTTTTCACCGAAACCAAGCGTAAACGATAGGAGGCATCTCAAAACGGTATAATATGTCAAAATTTTGGTCCCATGGGCCGTTTTCATCGAGATAAAAAAATAACTCAAAAAACTACTTTTTTTATATTTCAAAAGCTTGTTCTCCCTTAAAAACGAGCATCAATGGTGCAGTGGATGTGTTCTCGTTTTGCTGTTAAACGGCACGGGTTCGACTCCCTGCTGCGTCAACTTGTTTTTGCATCATAACTTTATTTTTTTATCTCAATGAAAACGAACTCTGGGACAAAAATTTTGACATATTATACCGTTTTGAGCTGCCCCTATCTCTTACGCTTGGTTTCAGTGAAAAATTTTTGTGGTAGACCTGCGATTCCCTTGTGAGATCTGAAGAAAAAATCGTCCCGTTTTTATGCCCCCGTTCTTGTTCTTCCCGTCGATTCGTCTCATTTTTTATATATGCCTAACACTGACCCCACTCTAATACCATCTAACAAATTTCCCCTTTTAAACATAAACAATTATTAAAAGGTAGCAAATCACGAAGCTATTTTCAGCCTAAACTTAACGCCAGGGAGAAGCAAAAAGAAAAACGGACGGGATGAAAGAACGACACTATAACTATGAAGACAAGGCTTCTCGCCTTTAACAGTTGTCTGTGTTTGACGTTGCCCTTTCGCTTGACTCGAAGAAAAACGGCTGAGTGTGATTTTTTAAGGGCCAATGTATCGATTCCCATTGGCTTGTCGGAAATTTGTCGGGATGGCCATCATAACTTCTAGGCGGCTGTTCTTAACAAATTTATGCTATCATTTAAAAAATTTGTAAAAAGCACAATGTCTGATTGAAAATATTTTTTTCAACACGGCTGTCGGAAGTTGGCCAAAACATCCCCAAAAGACTTGATAAAATGCTTCCTTGTCTTGCTAATAACATGTCTTCAAAAAATAGGTATCGTGATTTATGACGGAGAAGCTTTTTTCGATTTTGAACATTTTTCCTAAGTTCGAAAAAATCGACCATTTTCGAAGCGAAAAATATATATACGCCTTCCCTGATTCAGGGAAGGCGTATTGTGTATTAAAGCGAAAAGTCGCAAAAATAAGATTTTTGCCTAAAAACGACCCAAAAAATGTGCTGGGAATTCGAATTTGACATTTCCTCGGATTCAAAAAAAGCTGTATATCGACGCGAAAATTCGAGAAAAAAACATACATTTTTACCCCAAAAGGGGTCGTTTTTAGTCAAAAATCGCATTTTTGCGACTTTCCGCTTCAATACACAGGCCTTACCTGAACCAGGGAGGCATTTTTTTGCTTCGTAAATGTCAAATTCGAATTTTCCGCATGTTTTTACCCCTAGAGGTGTTATTTTCGGAAAAATTTTTCACGCGAGTGGCCCTCGGAACCCTTATGATTTTGCCCAAAATTTTTGGAAAAATTCGAAAAAATCATGGGGGACCCTGCTGTTTTGTATGGCGATGAGCTCAGGGCGCAAACACTAAATTTTTTGACTGGGGGTTTGTTACAGTGTGTCAATAAGGCATTGTTTTTTGCATAAAAATTCGGGCAGTATCACTTTTCGTACAATTGTTTTCGTACGGTACTTTTCGTACAAAAGGGGGAGGGGGCAAAAGTCCTCGTGTAAGGGGCGGTATATCCTCGCATAAATTGCTCCTTAGGCGAAGACTTTTCGCCCCTTTGGCGAGTAATTTTGCCCCCCCCCCTTTGTATTTGTACGAAAAGTACCTGTACGAAAAGTTCATACGAAAAGTATCTATACGAAAAGTACCGTACGAAAAGTACTTGTACGAAAAGTACCGTACGAAAACAATTGTACGAAAAGTGATACTGCCAAAATTCGGCGCTACGGCTAAAACATTGAAATTTTGACCTATGAAAAATCCGGGGTTTTTTGAGTATTTTCAATTTTTCTTAAAGGTTTGACGTAAAGGTGTCTAATATTTGTAGCTCGTGTGTCAAGGAATCTAGCGAGCCCAAGATTATCAAAATTGGATTTAGCCTCGCCGAGTGATGCGCATTACAAAAAGGGGCAAATTTTGGCAAAAGGTCGAAAATTGAGTACCCTGTATCTCGAAGGGGTTAGACTTTCGCGCCAAAATTCTTTTATTTTTTCCAATAAGTGCCATATATACTTTAAGATTTTGTTAGTTTCAAAAATTTTTGAGACACTTTTTTTTCTAGGTCCCCTTACTATTGGGCAAAAGTCGAATCTTACAAATAGGGTGTCTTAAGTAGATTTAAAATCGAGGTGAGCAAAATAAAGTCGAATTTAGACCCCCGAAAGGCGATAAATGGTGTCATTTTTGTAAGGCGTTTTTAACCATGAAGACAAAGGTTTGAGGCCAAAGTTAATATATCATCCTTTGTGTCTTTTCACCCCCTAACAGAAGCAAAAAGAATTATCGGAAAATAATTAACCCACAAAAAGTTATGAGGCAATTTTTCAGACCCAAAAATGGCCCAAAATGACACAGTTGCGACAATTCGTTGTGCCAACAAGTTCGTATGCGAAAAATCATCGAACCAAAAATCTCAACAAATAAGTGTATACATTTATGCCAAATTAAAATAACAATATACAATAACAAAAATGAGCACAAAAAAAATTTGTAAAATTTCATCAGGAATGTTGGTGTTAAAGTTTGAGGAGAGTGAGAGAGAGAGAATCCCCGATGAAATTGCATCTTCCTAACCTAGAACCTAAATTTTCTATTACATATTTTTGTCATTACAACATATTCAATAATCTAATACAACTTATAAAAGCACACACATCCTTTAATAATAAATAAAATCTATACAAAAAAGAGATTCAAAAAAAGAGATTGATGACTAACCGGATAAGACTAGAATCATTTAATAATATTTTGACAAATAAAATAAAATCTATGACTTGTTAGCCGAAAATCGTGCTAGCAGAGTTGGGTCCGGCTCAACCCTGGGTCGTTTCATTGTGCGTGCGACGGTGCGCCGCAGGCGATTCGAACTGTATTTGACACCTTCACGTCGTCTTGTCATTGTCGCGTCGTTCGATAGCCATCGATGAGACATTGCTTCGTTTGTGTGGATTCGTCGTCTAAAATTTTGGAGCTACTACACAATAGGAGGGACCACCCACATGAAAAAATTTTCAAAAATTTTCTGGAAATGACCCGCTTAGGCCTAGGCTTATGTCTAGGCTTAGGCTTAGGTCTAGGCTTAGGCTTAGTCCTAAGCTTAAGCTTAAGTTTAGGCTTGGGCTTAGGCTTAAGCTTAAGCCTAGACTTAAGCTTAGACATAAGCTTAAGCCTATGCCTAAGCCTGGAAATGACCCCTCTAGAGATAAAAACATCCGAATTTGACATTTTCAAAGCGAAAAACGCTTCCCTGTTTCAGGGAATGTCTGTGTATTGAAGTGAAAAGTCTCAAAGTCTCATTGTTGCGACTTTTCGCTTAAATACACAGGCCTTTCCTGAATCAGGGAAGCATTTTTTCGCTTCGAAAATGTCAAATTCAGATTCTCCGCATGTTTTTACCCCTAGGGTCATTTCCAGAAAAAATGTTTGAAAATTTTTTATGTGGATAGCCTCTCCTATTATGTGGTAGCTCCAAAATTTGTAATAAAAAATAATGTAGAATGTCTTACATTGGATGCTTCTTCAATGCCCAAGTAGCAAATATTAATGCCTCTTGTGTAGCCTGTACGGGGATTAGGTTCGGATCGCATTTTTGTTTGAGCACGTTTTCGCGCACTTCTTCAACCGTATCATCGTCACTTGAAAACGGATGGAAACCGGCAAGTCTGAATTAGGATGATTAAAAAACGAGAATTAAAAAAATTTCTTACAGGCAGAATGTTATGATACCAAGTCCCCAGACATCGGTTTGCGAGGTGACTTGACCATCTTCTTTTAGAATTTCGGGTGCAGCCCATTCGGGGTTCGAATTTTCCGGCTTTTTGATGTTGTCTCCGATTAGTTGGGAGTTTTCGAAGTCGATTAGTTTGATTTGCCATGCACGTTTGGAAATGAACATCACATTGTTCGGTTGGATGTCCAGATGAACAATTCTGAAAATGAAACATAACAATGCAAGAACAGGGGGAAGTGGAAAAGCACAGGGGAAAAGAAGTTGTATTTATTATCTTTATTACGGAGCTCGAGAAGTTAATCTCATGGCCGAGTGGCTAAGACTCTATGCTTGTATAAATTGCTTGCAGGTTCGATTCCCAGCAGGAATAGAATGTTTTTGCCCATGCCAAAAAAATAGAAATACATATACTCGAAGCGAGGCCTCGCCACCGAGTATATGTATTTCTAATTTATTTCTGGCAGAGGCAAAAATACTCGGTTTCTGCTGGGAATCGAACTTGCAAGCAATTTACATAAGCCGAGAATCTTAGCCACTCGGCCATCAGGGTAACTTCTTACACGACGATAAAATTCATTATAATCTTACGTTAAAACATGATAAGGGGCTAAAAAATTTATTTTGAAGGATATCCCCCATGATTTTGGCGTCATTTTTCTTCTCTCGCCGAGCCCTATTGATTGGTATGGGCCGTGACGGAATTGAACTTAACGTGATGGAGATAGCACAGACAGACAAGCATAGCGCGTTTGATGTTTTACGGACTCCCGGTTGTTATCATAAAACGCAAATTACCCTCGAAAATGAATCCAATGAAGGGCGGATGCCAACTGACGGACTACAAGACAAATTTGTTCTTCGTTGTAGTTTTCGAGGTAGGTAAAACGTTCAAACACATTCTCGTGCAATTTTTCAGTGAAGAGGAAAACGAAATTTTCCCTAAAATTTTCATCCATTTAAATTCTATACTGTCAAATCTCCGTTTTATGACACCTGGCGAGGGCATAACGATCACGCAGGGATGCCGGAGGGAAAATTTGGTATATAAAGAAATCGACTTGCTATATATATACCAAATTTTCCTGCCGGCATCCCTGCGTGGTCGCTGTTATAAAACGGAAATTTGATGTGTTTTTTTACACCAACTTACTTATAATATCCGGCAATTAAGCGCACGACATTTTCATGTTGACACTCTTTTAGGTTTTCAAATTCATCGGTAACACCCAACGCATCGCTAGGTGCGACTCGGATTTTGGCAACACAATGCTTTTGGCTTCGAGATTTGGTATCAACAGCGTTGCGGACAAGCGAAAACTTGCCACGGAATAGCTCACTCTCAAGTTGGAAACGCTTGGTGGGGTCATCTGAGGTATTCAAAAAGAGTGGAGAGATTTCGCTTCGAGTTGAGCTTTCGGACTCTTCATCCAGCTCTTCTTCTTCTTCATCCTGTTCACTGATTCCGGTGAGGCCAGCGTTGCGCGCAGTTCTCTGCGGCATGGTGACGACTGATAACTGAACTTCAGATCTCAACACATCGATATGTAATTTTGGAGCACCTGAAAAATTTTCATACTAGTACTGAAATTAGTACTCGTTTTGTTACCTCTCATGTGAGTTCTGATAATCCTTGAAGTTAGACTAGGAATTCCCCAGCCGAAGCCGTTGCCGGCAGTTACACGGAATTGATAAATTCCCAACGGGTTGAGATGTTTGACAACAACTGCTTCATTTTCAATGTTTTCATCGATAATACTCCACGCCGCGTTATAATCTAAAACACAAAAATTGGTTAGACAGTACCATTCTCCCATATAGTGATGTTCAAAGTGATCATGATAAATATGAAAAATGATATATTCGGAAAGATCATGAAAAATGGAGCATTTTTTGTTTTTACGGCATGTTCTGAATCGTTGTAGTTTTCGAGACAATTGCGTTTGAAATTNAATTCAAAAAAGTTTGTGTATTACAACGAAGAGCTTGTAACAAATTCAAACGTAATTATCTCGAAAACTACAACGATTCAGAATATGCCGTAAAAACAAAAAATGCTCCATTTTTCATGGTCTTTCCGAATATACCATTTTAATATGACTGTAACTGATTGGATTGGGCCTATTATCTCACTCACCACCCTCATTTATCACTTTGAACATCACTAATCCCCATATACCTTTGTCACCAGCTGGTCGACACTCTAATTTATACGCTATCCCTTCAAGACATGTTGAGATTTCTGGCGGATCCCAGGTAATGAAAACTTCGGTATCAGAAGACAGCTCTACTACGGGTCTGCCTGGCCTGTCTGGAGCTTGGCCACTCATCACCCTCGCATAGCACTTATCAGTGCCATGTTCGTTCGATGCAACGCAAGTGTATTCACCAATATCTCGACTTGTTGGATTCGCAATGGTCAAGCGACAGAGATCTCCTTCGTGTGTGATTTTGTAGTGGCCATCGTCGGCTAGAGGTCTCTCTTGGAAGTACCAAGTTATTTGAGGCTGGGGATTGCCCATAGCATAGCATTCCAGTGAAATGGAACTAACACCGTCACGCAAGCATGCATCACGTAATCTGGAGCGGAAAATAGACCCAAACGTGCCATCTGGATTCTTTCGTGTGACGATCGGCGACAATTTTTTGATGTCTTGCTGAATGCGATGAACAGCTCCTCCGGGTTGAGCATGTTGGCTAGCAATTCCCGCAGGTGTCTGTGCAATGTTGGGGTCTTCTCGGATGAGATCTGTATATCTTCGCCTCTCACGCACTGTGATGTCTTGATTGCGGAAGCCCAGGATTCCTTGGCGCACCAAAGGTGCTAAACAAAAACATTTTAGATTAAGTTATTTTAAAAATTTTTGTTTTGTTTTTTTGATTTTTGAGGAATTTTTCAAATTTTCAGGAATTTATATAAAATCACTTACCACCATCACCCCAGAGCTCACGTCGATAATCTCGAACTCGGCTGCTGTAAATATTATTTATTAAATATAAAAACCCATCAAAAATCATACTTAAAAGCTGGTCCTTTAGTGGCCAAGAGAAAAGTGTCAGGGCCAATTTGGTAGTTGGACTCCCATGGAAAGTCGTCAACATCAACTTCGGGTTTGTGGTATTCTTGTTCTTTGTAGAAATTTTTCGGCCTGTATTTGTCCAAGTCGGCTAGCATGTCCTTTTCCATTTCGTGTTTTCGTTTAATTTTCTCGACTTCGTCCATGAGGTTATCAAATTCTTTATCGTGAATCTTCCGTTGGGCTTTTTTCGGTGAAGCTGCGTCATCGTGAGGCTTGATTTCGGCAGTGGTATCTGAGATTGGCTCAGTTTTTCCTTGTTTTCCGCGTTTTGTTGCGATGACACACTACAAAATTGTATGTGAGTGAAAAAAACTTCTCGGAACTAGTATAATTGAGGCGTCGCATTGAAAATTTTTTCGCGAGAAATGATCCCTTTAGGGTTAATTTTACGCGGAGAAATCTATTGCGCGCATTTCCGAACCCTGAAAACGCTTCCCTGACCCTGATTGAGGGAAAAACTGGGTTTTTGAAGCGAAAAGTATCTTTTCTCGCGAAAAAGTTTTAAAAAATTCACGTTCAGCGAGACGCTACAACTATACTAGTTCCAACTTCTCCATTCTTACTTCCATAGAATATTCTCTGCCAGGTGATATCATAACGGGACTTTTCGTCCCTGGAGTTGTAGGACGAGGACTTAGTCCAGCCGGCGTGCGCGGTCTTGTTGGCGTTTCCGAAACAGTGACATGTTTTGCAAGACCTTCAAGAAAGAGTGGAGCACCAACAGGAACTTTGGGGTCAAGCAATTCCGGAATTTGTGGAACTGTTTGGTCCCCAAAGAATTGAACAATGGGATCAATCGTTTCCATGGGTGGCGCTGGTGAAGCCAGCGGAGTGGCAGAGATATCCGATGCTTCAGCTTGCGGAGTGCTTGAGCGGCTTCTGCTCTTGCGGCCACCGCGCGTTTTTCGGTTCTAAAATTTTCAGGAATGAAAATAGCAGCAAGTGATCGTGAGTAAAAGCAATAAATCCAAAGTTCAACGAAACTTGGGATTAGAAAGAGAAGAGAGAGTGAGAGCATGTTGTGTCTGGTTGACACATGTGTTCCTCATAAAAATGCGTTTTGGCGAATATCACTGGAAAAATGTGTGTATGTGATTTGTGTACAGCTTTCCAGATTTTAATTGAGATTTTTTGTTTTTGAATCGACATAAGATTGAAGCATAAACGTAAACTAAAAAATGGCGTGCATAGTCCACGATTTTGCGATAAAATCGCGAGTAGTATTGATTTCAGTGCAAAAAAAATCTCGCGCGATTTTGACTATGCACAAGGCTTAAAAATTCTTAAAATGCTATGTGATAAGTGACGTAGCCACGGCGGGAGGGTACCGGTCCCCCTTTACGAACCACAGGCCCGAAAAAAACATAAGGATCCTCCTTTATGATTTAAAAATTTTTCTCCAGGGTTTGGTATCCCCATTAAGGGCTTGGTACCCCCCTTAACAAATTTCTGGCTACGTCATTGTATGTGATACAGAACCAATGGGGCCGTATGCACAACCAATGCTAAAGCTAAAGTCGGTATCGTACTTCAGAAAATTGGAAATGTCAAATACAAAGTCAGAGTTGATGGAGTCGATTGGATTCGTCATGCTGATCAATTACAAAATTATTATGGAAATAAACAATCAATGATGATAAAGAATCTATCGATGATTTTATCTATCCACAGAAAGATAATGTTCAGCAGCCACAGTTTATGAGGCCTGATAGCCTTAACACTACAGAAAATACTCAGCAAGATGAAGATGAAGTCACATCTGTAGCAGATAACAGTATAGTAGAATCTAGCTTCCAAATAGCAGATGAAAACGTAGATCAGGAAGATATTAGCGTTAACTGAAGCTATTAACGTTAGCTACAGCTATTAGCGTTGCAACTTTTAGCTATAGCTAACACTAATATCGGCAGTTGTGCATACTAACTACAGCTATTAGCGTTAGCTGCAGCTTTTAACGTTAGCTGCAGCTACTAGAGTTAGCTACAGCTATTAGCGTTACAGCTTTTAGCTGTAGCTAACACTAATAGTGGCAGTTGTGCATCCTAGCTACAGCTATTAACGTTAGCTGCAGCTATTAGCGTTACAGCTTTTAGTTGTAGCTAACACTAATAGCTGTAACTAGTATGATGCATAGGGTTTTTAAACAACCCCCATACCCCTTCCTTTGTGCATGTGCATGATCTAGATTTTAAAGATGGAGTGGAAGCACAAGCCCTGCATAAAGGTCATGAAAAAATGTCAGTCATACGAACCGTACTTGACAGAGTTGCTCAAGAAGCTTTTAGTGTTAGCTGCAGCTATTAGCGTTGCAGCTTTTAGCTATAGCTAACACTAATATCGGCAGTTGTGCATACTAACTACAGCTATTAGTGTTAGCTACAGCTTTTAGCGTTAGCTGACACTAATAGCAGCAGTTGTGCATACTAGCTACAGCTTTTAGCTATTTGCGTTGATGTTGCGATACGGTTGCTATAAAGGTTTGGGATAAGTCAGTTTCGGGGAGTGAGAAGGAACGAAGCCACAACTTGTGATCCAATGAAGCCGCCGTGCTCCGAATGCCCATATTTACCTATACCTTATTGTATTGCAACACCTTATTTAATAAACGACGGGAGCCTCAAATTTACTCTCTGACTCTATTAGCGTTAACTACAGCTATTAACGTTAGCGTTAGTTGTGCATACGGCCCAATGAGTGGATATTGAGAATATAACAAATCAACAAGTTGATCAAGCCTACTTACATCCCTGGGTGTTTTGGGTAGTATGGGCTCAAAATCATCAATCGATGCCAATGAACCAGCAACGGAATTTTCTTCGGAAATATCCGAAAGAATACGATTCGCAATCTCTTCTTCGATTTCCCTGTGTTCTCCGCGCAATAATCTCGTTGGCTAAAAAATTTAAATTCCACTATTTCAAGGACCAGTCCAGTGGGAAAAAAGTTACCATTTTAGTTGATATTTCGAAAGTTCATGAAAAATGGAGTATTTTTTGTTTTTACGGTATGTTCTGAATCGTTGTCGTTTTCGAGATAATTGCGTGTGAAGTTGGCGATTTTTGAAAGTTTGTGTATTACAACGAAAACATGTACACCAATTCAAAATTTCATACGCAATTCTCTCGAAAACTACAACGATTCAGAACATGCCGTAAAAACAAAAAATGCTCCATTTTTCATTAACTTTCCGAATATCAACAAAGAATGGCAACTGTTTTCCCACTGGACTGATCCTTTAAAGAATCATAAAATTTACCACTGGAACAATATCTTCTAATGAATCCTCTTGTGGAGCTAGCGCAGTATAATCAGGGATTTGAGACTGTCTTTTTGATGATCTCACATGCCCATTCTGGGATAGGGGGGTTTCGCCTTTCTCTTGTGGTTGTAATCTTCTCTTGTCCTGCTCGCCATGAGGCCCGTTTTTGCCCACTGGCAGAGGTCCCATTTGGTCGAATGGTGCGAATCTCTGCAATCTTGGGTCTAGAGGATGTCCATTAAATGGCGGACCATACAAGTCTTGTGGATGGACACCCGGTGGTAGTCGAACGTTTGGTGGAAGTTGATCGAATGGAGCACCTAGCGATGATGGGATGTCACCGTTTTGAGTACGGCCTTGTAGTAAGGCTTGTCGGAGTTGTGCTGCCTTGCGTGGATCGATTTGTTTTGATCCGTAGGTGTGTACTTGTGGCGTGTCTTTGATCTTCAAATAGTCATAAATGGAGCGGGGTTCAGCTTGGCCTTGTTGGTGTCCGTTTATCCTATTCACTTCAGCGATTGTAGGAAGTGGTGCCTAAAAGTGTGTAAATTTTCTGCAGATCTCCCAAAACCCAGGGACTCTGCCACTTACAGCCCAGTTTGAAAAACAAGGGGGAGGGTTATAGTCGAAATTTTTTTTGGCTACCACGAGCTTTTTATTGAATCAGGCAACGTGTACATTGAAACGAAAAGCGAGACATTATAAAATTCAAAAAATACGCCATTTTAGTGGCTGATTTCTTGTAGTCGAGGGTGTTTGGTCTTTTCGTTTCAAAGAAACGTGGATCCGTATATAGCCTTTTTGATGCATCCCTACGTGGTCGTATGGCGGGAAAAACAGGGTTAGTACTAATCCTGATTTTCCCCGCTACAAGACCACGCAGGGATGCATCAAAGAAGCTATATAAGGATCTACGTTTCTTTTTGTTTCAAAGTAACGTGAATCCTTATATAGCTTTTTTATGCATCCCTGCGTGGTCGTATGGCAGGAAAATCAGGATTAGTATTAACTAATCCTGATTTTCTCGACATACGACCACGCAGGAATGCATAAAAAAGCTATAAGGATCCACGTTTCTTTTCGTTTCAATGTACACGTTGCCTGAATCAATCAAAAATTTCGTGGTAGCCAAAAAACTTTTCGACTATACTAATGATATAAATAGTACTTCGATGAATTGCGTTAATTCAGCAGATGGTGTTTGTTGCACAAAAACTCGACGTTCCTAAAATTTTACACAAATATAAAACGAGTCGAAAATCAATAACGGGTGTAAGGATTTACAACTTTTGAAGCTAAAAACGCAAAAGTGAGAGAGATAGAGACCTAGGTAGGCTCTGATCAAGTTGAAAAAACCATCCTTATGCAAACAAGCAAGTCTCATACGAGATCCCAGAAGAGAGATGTTTGGACTGTAGAAAAATGCGTAAAAGAAATTTTCTTCACTCATTCGAGGGTGGTTATGTGAAACATTTGATTTCTAGTGCAAAAATAATAAGAGTGCTTTAATAATATGCGCGTCAATGGATTGGAGCCAAAAAGTTATTTATAAGTGGTCTTGAAATTTTCGCGTTTAACATCAAAACTCGAAAAAAGAAACACACTAAAAATTTTTTGCAAGAAAATTTCTTTTTGACATTAAAGGACCCGGCTAGTTTTGAACAAAATTTTTTAATTCTGCTCAAACTTTCGTTGTAATACACAACTTTTTGAATTTTTTAAATTCTGTTCAAACCGATAGTTAAGTTGAGACGATCAACTTTTGTGTTGGAAGTAAATTCCAAATCGTTCACCCTCCGAAGATATTTGCAAAACAAAATTACATGAAAAATTTAAACGAGTTTGTGTATTGAAGCGAAGGGATTGACATTATTTGAATTTGATCTGTGTATTGAAACGACAATTATTTTAAAAGATCAATTTTCACAACGATTTTTAAAATTTTCATTAAAAAACATTCGCCATTTTTATATAATTCTATGAGATGAATAAAATGACACCAAAATTATCCAATTTGAAAATTGTTTTGGGTTATTGAAACGAAAACCCTGATTCATGTTTTCGTTCCAATAACTCAAAACAATTTTCAAATTGGATAATTTTGGTGTCATTTTATTCATCTCATAGAGTTATATAAAAATGGCGAATGTTTTTTAATGAAATTTTTCAAAAATTGTTGTGGAAATTGATTTTTTAAAATAATTTTCGTTTCAATACACAGATCAAATTCAAATGATGTCAATCCTTTCGCTTCAATACACAAACTCATTTAAATTTTTCATGCGATTTTGTTTTGCAAATATCTCCGAAGGGTTAGCGATTTGGAATTTACTTCCAACGCAAAAGTTGATCGCCCCAACTTGAACTTTCAGTTTGAACAGAATTAAAAATTCAAAAAAATTTGTGTATTACAACGAAAGTTTGAACAGAATTAGAAAATTCTGTTCAAAATTAGAAAATTCTGTTCAAAACTGGCCGGGCCCTTTAAAACTTTTATGAAGATAAAATTTTAAAAAATGAAATCAGTTAAAACATACCAGCCATTTGTGTCTGTATTTAAATTCACGTAAACAATCGGTTGCTAATTTAGCATCTTTTAGTGCTGGATCAGCTAGCCATGGATGATTTAGAGCTTCGTCAACTGTTAGACGTTTACTAAAAGAAAATTGGGTGCTACTAACACAATGAGGGGGGCCACCCACGTGAAAATTTTTTCTGGAAATGACCCCTCTAGGGGTAATAACATGCGGGGAATTCGAATGTGACATCTTCGAAGCGAAAAAACGCTTCCCTGATTCAGGGAAGGCCTGTGTAGTGAAGCGAAAAGTAGCGAAAATGCGATTTTTGCCTAAAAACGACCTAAAAATGTCTGGAGAATCCGAATTTGACATAAAATTTCTCGGATTCAACAAAAGCTGTATATTGACACGAAAATTCGAGAAAATAACATATTTTGGTCTAAAAACAACGCTTTTTCTTATCATTTTTAAGCAAAAATCGCATTTTTGCGACTTTTCACTTCAATAAACAGGCCTTTCCTGAATCAGGGAAACGTTTTTTTCTCACTTTTTCTCGCATTTTTTCGCTTCGAAAATGTCAAATTCGGATTCCCCGCATGTTTTTACCCCTAGAGGGATCATTCCCAGAAAAAATTTTCACGTGGGTGGCCCCATATTGTATAGTAGCTCCTTTTTCGGGTCCAAAATTCATGAAAAAATCACGAAAATTCCACTTTTTTTCGGGAGCACCCTGTAAAACTTTTTTATGCCAACTTACAATTGATCAACAACGAGTAGCTTGATCAAAAAGTCTCTCGCATCCGCTGACACATCGGATAAATCCGGTATATCTAACGTGTATTCTCCGTGCACGACATTGTTCAAAGTCTCGTTGTCGTTGTCACCAAGGAACGGTGAGCTACCGGAAAGTAGGACATAGGCTAGGACACCCGAAGACCACATGTCTGCTGCCAACGTGACGGTTTTGCCCAAAACCACTTCTGGAGGAACAAATTCAGGAGAGCCTTTAATGTCACCGCTAGCTTTGCCGCGTAATAAATGTCGGCTTTGGCCGAAATCTGCCAAACGAAGGTGGTCATCCTGAAAGATTTTTATGCAGTCAAATCTCGACAAGCCGACACCGATAAGACGATCCCGATAAGACGATCTGACCCCCCTCCCTTTGATAAAACGTCGCTACTCTAGTTCTGGTCTCTGCGAACACTTTTCAGTTATTTGAAATCTATGTATTACAACGAAAACATGCGCGCAGTGAAAATTCGGCATACACAATAACGGGACGATGAAGGGAATTACAAGCACAATTGCCGTCCCGTTCTTGTCATCTCGTTATTGGTCATCCCGTTCATGTTGTTTGAACGACCGTTCCATCTTGTTCTTGTCTATGCCGAAAATTCGTCTCTGAATCAATAAAAGTTGTGTATTGACGCGAAAATTCAAAAATTTTTTTGGCAGTTTTTGTAAGTCGGTGAAAAATGAAAACTTAAAAAAATTTTTTTCGCGTTAATACAACTTTTATTTTTTTCATAGATATGTGTTTTCGTTGTAATACACAGATTTCAAATTTCATCAACTTCGATAATCGCGTGTGAAGTTGATGAAATTTGAAATCTGTATATTACAACAAAAACTTGAAAGCAGTGAAAATTCTTCCCTGAATCAATAAAAGTTGTGTATTGACTCGAAAATTCAAAAATTGACTCCAAATTTGCAAAAAAGTAAGATATAGAAATATTTGGTACTAGTTCTATATCATACTTTTTGCAAATTTGGAGCCAAAAAATAACATCGCCAACGTGCTTCCCGCATAAAACTACCCCAGACAGATATTGTTTGGTCTATCTTACCTGTAGTAAAATAACTTCTGGCCTCAAGTCCAAGTGGGCAATGTTCCTATGATGCATATATTGCAGCGCCGTAAGAAGTTGTTTGATAAAAACTCGCACTTGGTCTTCTCTATTCTTTCCATAGCCGTTTTCAGTGCTATCTTCTGTAGTGGGTACTGGCGCCAATAGCGTATCGAACAGACTTCGATCGGCACTAGAAATACGTAAAGGACTTAATGCCATTTTTAGTTTGGGGTACAACTTTGGCTCAATCAATAGCTCATATTAGAATTTGATCGAGTAAATCTAACTAGAGCGCACTTTAGCTTATATATAACAAAGTCAATATAATCAACACTAATGGGATGAGAATGATGAGATCGGAAGTCTTGTCCGACTAAACAAGCAGTTTTTTCCAACGCGAACTTGCTCATTGCTCAATGTAGGTGGCTAGGCTACTACCACTTGACCATAGCAGTGACAACAAGTTATACAAAAAATCGGACGAGTATCTCTCGTGATCGATTGCATAACTTTCTTTACGATTTCCGCTTGCTGTAAAACTTGATCTACTTCGACTCTTAACTACTTCGGATCTACTTCAGCTTTTATATCCCATTGAACGTGGTGTTTAAAATAGAAAAATTTTATTTTTCGAAATTTTCTCAAAAATGATCAATCAACGGAGCTGGATCTCCGAAAAAATTTTTTTGAAAATTTTTGTAAAAAATACATTCTTAGGGGTAATTTTATGTGAGAAATCGATTCCGCGCATTCCCGAAGCATGAAAACGCTTCCTTGACCCTGATTCAGGGAATAGGGTGGGTGTATTGAAGCGAAAATCAAACATGTTCGGATTTTTATGAGAAAATCGTTGATCCTTAGGTTTTTCTAGGCGGGGAATCGATTGCGCGCATTCCTGAACCTTGAAAACGCTTCCTTAACCCTGATTCAAGGAAAAAATCGATGTACTGAAGCGAAAATCAATTTATTTACGTAAATACGTATCCTTTCCCTGAATCAGGGTCAAGGAAGCGTTTTCAAGGTTCGGGAATGCGCGCAATCGATTCCTCGTCTTGAAAAACCTAAGAATCGACGGTTTTCTCATAAAAATCCGAAAATGTTTGATTTTCGCTTCAATACACCCACCTCATTCCCTGAATCAGGGTCAAGGAAGCGTTTTTAAGGTTCGGGAATGCGCGGAATCAATCATGAACTGCGCACTCAGTGGTATTTCTCGCATAAAATTATCCCTAAGAATGTATTTTTTACAAAAATTTTCAAAAAAATTTTTTTCGGAGATCCGGCTCCGATTGTTACCCCCCTTTAAGGGTAATTTTATGCAAGCGAACATGTTGGTGATGTTATTTTTGCGTAAAAACGCTTCAAAATTGTATGATATAAAATCATTGAAGACAAAGAAAGTAGTACATATTTCGAAAAGCTAATATGCAAAAATTCGATTTTACGCAAAAAATATTAATAAAAAGAAAAAAATTCATGTTAAATTATAAGCAAAATAAAAAATCCGATTTTTATTGTGAGCTTGGCTCAGTTGTAGTGCTCCAAGATTCGAGTCGAAAGGTCCCGGGTTCGAATTCCACCTGAATCGATTTGATTTTGCCTGTGAAAAAAGCTCGTATATTCCATGGTTAGACAACTTTTTTTCAAAAAATTTTTTCGCAGGCAAAATCAAATCGACTCAGGTGGGATTCGAACCCGAGACCCTTAGACTCGAATCTTGGAGCACTACCACTGAGCCAAGTTCACGATAAAAATCGGTTTTTTAATTTTGCTTATAATTTAACATGAATTTTTTCTTTTTATAAATATTTTTGCGTAAAAACGCTTCCATTTTTTTAGAAAATCGAATTTTTGCATATTAACGAAATATGTACTACTTTCTTTGTCTTCAATGATTCTATACCATACTTTTTGCAATTTTGAAGCGTTTTTAGGAAAAAATAACATCACCAACGTGCTTCCCGCATAAAATTACTCCTAATAGGATGATTTTTGAGAAAATTTCGAAAAATAAAATTTTTCGATTTTAGATACCATGTTCAATGGTATAAGCAGATTGGGAAATAGAATTATCCGAATAAGGGGAAATTGGATAAATCCAGATTTCCCCTGATTTATCCGGGGAATTCTGGGACAATTTAGAGAATTCTTTTTCCCCAGAATTACTTTGTTCGAAAAGACGTTTCTCCATTTTCAAGCCTCGGTGGTGCAGTGACAAACCAGTGGCTTCGTGGCCACAGGGTCGCGGGTTCGAATCTCGCTTGGAGGCTACTTGGTTCCAAGCGGGATTCGAACCCGCGATTTTGTGACCGCTGCTTTGTCACTGCATCAACGAGGCTTGAAAATGGAGAAACGTTTTTTCAAACAAGTTCTGGGGAAAAAGATTTTCCCAAATTGCTTCAGAATTTCCTCGGGGATAATCCGGGGGAAATCCCAACTCTGGATAAGTAGCTCCAACTTACTTGTGAAAACACAGCCAAACCATGTTTTTCAACTATAAAAAACTATCTAATTTCATGTTTCGAATAATTGCCGTACTATAACAAAATATAATGGTGGATTGAATTAGCAATCGAAGAAATTGGGAGCCATTCGATGAGCTATTTGAAGCTCATCCGAATACTAATCAAAAGAGGCTGTGAGTAGGTTGGTGGATATGTATGATTTTCGGATATTTCTCTCGGATAAACTTAAGATGCTATGTTCACTTATCATGATGATGGCTGTGGTGGCCCGTTTCGAATGGCAGTGCTATTTTCTCTTCGATTGTAGTAAAAAAGCGAACAATTAAATGACGTTATTGTCTCTCTAATTTGCAGGATGCTAAACGTTCGGGCGAAGAGAGTTGGTTGTAAAAATGTCTGTGTGTCTAGATATGTGGTAAAAATTGCTAGAAGACATGAACAAGTCCAGGAATAGCATTACATATGTACAACAGGGTGAGCCAAACAAAAGGTGGCTTTTCAAGAGCTGATTTTTTGTACTCGGGGTTTTTCGACATGGGGAACACGATGCCGATGCAATTTCTTAATTTTAGCTTAAAGGGTGCCCCTAAAAAAAATTAAAAATTAGGGGGTTACCCCTTAAAAATTGAAAAATATGCGAATTTCAAAAATGGCTCCAAATCGGCTAATTGTTTTTACTCGGGGTTTTCGATTATGGGGGAACACGATGGCGATAATATTTTTGAACAAAAATTTTTGTAAAAATTAAAAAAATTATGGGGTACCCCCTCTACAAAATTGAAAAATTTGCTAATTTCAAAAAGTTCTTCAAATCTGCTAATTTTTTGTACTCGGGGTTTTCGACTGTGGGGAATACAATAGTGATAATATTTTTGAACAAAAATTTTTGTAAAAATTAAAAAATTAGGGGTACCCCATCTACAAAATTGAAAAATTTGCGAATTTCAAAAAAGTTCTTCAAATCTGCTTTATAATGTTGAGAATGAATATTTATTGTAATTTTTTATTGTTAATTGTTCATGGCATAGGTCACCAGTAGGGGAGGAGGTACATGCATACATGAACAAGGAGAGGGGACAAGCTACCTCGGGGCTATATGTTGTCGACTAAAAAAAAGTCGATTTTTTCAAAAATTTATATGATGAATGAATTTGGGGGGGGGGTACATGAATCCCCATGATGGATGGATGAATGACTATAAAGGCGGAAGGTCCGAGGATGAGTGGTGAGGGGGGTACTGTACCCTCCCCCCTTCCTTGGTAACCTATGGTTCATGGGGTTATTGTAGCTTTCATTGCAATCTTGTTGTGTTGAATTAGTTTGATAAAAATATATTGTGATCGCTAATGCCGCAAAGATGCGGCTTATTGAAGCTTGCTGAATTTTTTTCCACTACTGTATATATTTTCAACCATATATGTGTAGCATATAACAACTTTTTCAGTAGATGGTAAGAGTGTATGCTGAATACGATCCCATCGGTCTTTTTGAACGAAACTCATGTTTTCGTGTCAATATCCAGACTTTTCAACAAATCGGGGTTTGTCAATGTTGTATATTAGTATTAGATATGCTATAATGAGACTCACTTTTCAAAGACGACAACAGCTAGACCCTGGTCACTAATAGCCTGCTTAACTTGAATCATCCCCAAATCGTCAAGAATGTTATGCATAGCGAGATTTCTTTTGAGATCCTCATCCAGCGGCTTTAATTGCCCAATGTATTTCTTTCCAGTTGCACGTTCGATTACACGAAATGGTGCTCCAGCCGCCGCTTTTCTACAACGAAATCATTTTTTAAAAGCATTTTGGTTGAAAAGGAAAAATTGTGTTCGAGAGTTTTAGCGCCAAATTTTTTCTCCTCAACTTTTCGAGGGAAAATTCATGGATTTTTTCAATTCAATAATTTTTTTTTTAAATTTTAAAGCTGCCTTGAAGACAAGGACGTCAACAAAGTGGTTGGTACTAAAAGGATTAGCGACCCCACTTAACGTGACAAAAAAATTTTTTTAGTCTTTTTTTGGAAATGACCTCTCTAGGGGTAACTTGATGTGGAAAATCGATTGCGCGCATTGACAAAACATGAAAACGAGTTTGTTCGGAAATGAGCCGTATCTACTTCATAAGCATGTAACTCTTTAGGACCACATTTTTAACAAGAATTACATACTTATGAAGTAGATACGGCTCATTTTCCGAAAAAAACTCGTTTTCATGTTTTGTCAATGAGCGCAATCGATTTCCCGCATCAAGTTACCCCTAGAGAGGTCATTTCCAAAAAAAACTTTAAAAATTTTTTTAAAATCAAGTCAAGTGGGCTCGCTAATCCTTAGTAGTGCCAAGTGGTTCACATAAAGTTTTTTGGGAATGATTTCGTTGCATTCGAACGGCGGCTAAAATTTTTTGAAAATTTTTTTTCAAGAGCATGCCATTTCGTGTAAGCTCATAAAAACTGGTTCAAATCCTGTTTTTGCCAATCTTTTTGAGCAGTAATCGAAAAATGCCTGAAAATGCATTCAGCAAAAAAAGCCTGAAATAGCAGCAAAAAAACGTAAGCATAACATTCCCGGATTTCAAGAAAAGCCTTAACACTGCAACGAAATCATGTCAACTTTGTTCGATATTGTACGACGTACGAGGACATCACATAAATTTTTTTCTTGTACGATACTGCACGACGAGAAGACATCACATATATTTATTCTATATGATAAATAAATTGTATTTTTTATGCGAATTTTGATGATATCTTATACCTCTCATATGGACTGGTAGGGTAATTTGGAACTATTACACGAGGGGGACCACCCAAAATTTTTCGAAAATTTTTTTCTGTAAATGACCCTCCTAGGAGTAAAAATATGAGGGAATCTGAATTTGACATTTTCGAAGCAAAAAAACGCTTCCCTAATTCAGGGAAGGCCTGTGCATTGAAGCGAAAAGTCGAAAAATCGCATTTTTGCGACTTTTCGCTTTCAAGTTTTAGCCCTTTCCCTTTAAAGTTGCAAATTTTTTGTCAACAAACATATAGCACAAGGCACAACAACGAAACAACACATAAGCAGCTTTTCATTTAAACTTTCATTAATAACTAAAACATCATAAAATCCATGACTTAATATCAAAATATAATATCAATAAACGGAAAATGCTTGCATGATTACTTTTAAAGGACCAGTCTACTCGGAAAAATCACTATGAGAAAAGGGTATATTCGTAAAGTTGATGAAAAATGGAGCATTTTTTATTTTTACGGCATCTTCTGAATCGTTGTAATTTTCGAGATAATTGCGTTTGAAAATTTGAATTTGTGTACAAGTTCTTCGTTGTAATACACAAACTTTTTTGAATTTGTATCATTTTTTCCGCAAAAAATTCCAAAAAAGTTTGCGTATTACAACGAAAACATGTATACAAATTCAAAATTTCAAATGCAATTTTCTCGAAAACTACAATGATTCAGAACATGCTGTAAAAACAAAAAATGCTCCATTTTCATGAACTTTTCGAATATAAAATTTTTCATAGTGTTTTTGGAAGTGGATTGGTTCTTTTGCAACAGTTGCAATTATGCAAGCATATAATTTAGAATCTGTTTAAAAATATCATTTTGGGATGATGAGCAATGAATAAGTGAGACGCCGTATATGAGGTCTTATTCCGGATAAAACACTCGGTCATAAAGAAGAAAAAAATTGAAAGTTGACCAAATGTGCGGAATAGCCCCCGAAGTACGCCTCTGTGAAAAATGCATGAAAGAAATATCATAGAAAAACAACAATATAAGAAAAAAAACAATAAAAGCTGGTCAATACCGATAGCATGGAACCGGTAGAGAAAACAGAAACCGAGAACTGAAAGCATGAGAAAAAATATCTGCATGGAAAAGAAAATAAATAGCTCAAAAAAGTACAACTGAAGAGTAGAAAAGGCATACAACTACAATCCGAAGCAAATTTTATTACATTAGAATTTTCTTTTACTGTACACTACAGGCAGTTTTTGAGCACTAGAGATGTTCTGATACGGAATTAAGGACCAGTCGACTCGGAAAAAAGGTACCAACTTTCATGAACTTTCCAAAATTAACAAAAATGGCAACTTTTTTCCGAGTCGACTGGTCCTTCAAGACTAGTGATGCTAAACAATAATTATATTCTAGTAGAAATTCTATGAGAGAGATTCTCGCTCAACAAGTGAGAGAAAAAATTAGCGCAAAATCTCGAACATTGGAGTGGGATGAATGAGCGAGAGAGAAAAATCACTTTTCGTCTTCCTCTTCAATTTCGTAGATCTCGCGCACTTTTCTCGCCTCCAGAGCAATTTTCTTCTTCGGTAGCTCGATTTCGTACTCGTTCTCGGCTAAAATTACACAAATTTTACTAATGCATTCATGCTTAAAAATTACTACTACCTTCAATAGTAACACTGCATGAGGTAGTTGCTTGACCAGCGTCGTTCGTTGCTACACAGGAGTAGATACCACTGTCTCTCCATATAGGGTTGTCTATTATTAGGGAACAGAGATATGGACCATCTTGAACGAATTTTATTCTAGAAGATTCCGCAAGCGGATGCCATTCCTACAAGCAAATTAATTAAAAATTTACTAAAAAAATAAAAATGGATTTACCTTCATCCATTTGATCTCGGGGAAGGGATTTCCTTCAACTCGCACATCTAATTTCATTTGTCTACCATCTGAGAATGTTTTGTTGATCAATGGCTGTATAAAGTTGGGTCGAGCTAAAATGGTGGGTAAATTTCGGAGATACTACACAAGAAGGGGTTTATTCATGTGAAAAAAATTTTTTTTGAGTCATTTCCAGGCTTAGGCCTAAATTTAAGCTTAAGCCTAAGCCCAAGCCTAAGCTTAAGCCTAATCCCAAGCATAAGCTTAGGCTTAAGCCTAATCCCAAGCATAAGCTTAGGCTTAAGCCTAAGCCTATGCTTAAGCTTAAGTCTAAGCCTAAGCTTAAGCCTAAGCTCAAGCCTAAGCCCAAGCCCAAGCCCAAGCCCAAGCCTAAGCCTAGGCCTAAGCTTAAGCCTAAGCCTAAGCCCAAGCCTAATCCCAAGCCTAAGACTAAGCTTAAGCCTAAGCCTAGGCCTAGGCCTAAGCCTAAGCCTAAGTCTAAGCCCAAGCCTAATCCCAAGCCTAAGACTAAACTTAAGCCTAAGCCTAGGCTTAAGCCCAAGCCCAAACCTAAGCCTAGGATTAAGCTTAAGTCTAAACCTAAGCCTAAGCCCAAGCCTAAGCTCAAGCCCAAGCCTATGCTTAAGTCTAAGCTTAAGCCTAAGCCCAAGCCTAATCCCAAGCCTAAGCCTGCAAATATCGTGGTGTTAATCTCTTGCTCCTCGAAGTTGATTACTTCGAGGAGCAAGAGATCCGGTTTTTTTTCATTTTCGCTTCAACACGCTACCCTGAATCAGGGTCAATGAAGCGTTTTCACGCTTCGGGAGTGCGCGCAATCGATTCCCAGCATCAAATTACCCCGGATCATTTATAGACAAAAAATTTTCGGATCAAAAATTCACGAAAATTCCACTTTTTTTCGGTGACACCCTCTATTTCATGTTCAGATTTACCATCCTCTGAATTCAAAACTTTTTACTATGATCAAATTCTTACTTGCAACTTCAACATGGATATTCTGTTGAGCCTCACCATAGGGATTTGTGGCAATGCATTGATATTGCCCGGCATGGTTCTTAGAAAATCCATGCACTGTGATTGTCGTTTCAGCTCCACCATAATTAGCGACACGGATATTCGATGTTGGACTGCTGGTGTCGACGTCCCAGCCGCGGAACTTCCACTGGATTTTCGGATCTGGATAGCCGGAAACACTCAACGTGATTGTCAGTGTGTCGTTTTCGGCGCAATATCTCTTCTCGACTACACCCGGCGCAAACCAAGGAGCACACGCATATTGTTCACCATATAGTTCATCCAATGCTTTTTCTGCATATGGATCCAACAGTGGGATGATTTTCTTGTTCTTGTCCATCACTGGCTGGGGTCGAGCCATCAATCTCGATGGCGGGGATGCGGGACTTGGGTCACTGATGCCATAGATGTTTTCAGCTCTAACACGGAACTGATAGCTTTTGCCCAATTCCAAGTTTCGGACTTTGCACACCGGTTCAGGAATGTTATATTCAAGTAAGCTCCATTCTTTATAAGGCAGTTCTCGGATTTCGACTACATACGTGACCTGAGGGTATCTTGGTGGTGATCTTTTTGTCGGAATCCACGAAAGTGTTAGGTAGTGTCCAGTCACTTCTTTGATGAACGGACCACGATCTGGTGGAGTTGGTAGACTATGGAGGTTCAATTTCTTGAAGCCGTATTCTTCGGTTAAGTATGGGGTGACATCGAATGACCCATCGAATTTGATGTTGTCGAGATGCGGTATGGTGACGTCCAACACCGCCGAGCTTGAAGCCTGTCCATGAGAATTCCTGGCAATAGCCACATATTCTCCCTCATCTTCTGGTAGGGTATCCAAGATAATCAATGCATGTGAACCACCCGGTGTGGCTTGAATCTTGTAGCGGCCACCGGGCAAAATCTTCTGTCCATTGTGATACCAATCGACTTGTGGTGATGGATGTCCGACTACAAGACAGTCGAAGATTGTTGGCATATGGGAGAAGACGTGCTTGTTCTTCAGCTGTCGGATGAAACCAGGTGGGGATGATTGGCCATCATGAACGCCATCTTCATGTGGTTGAACCTCTCGCGGCCGGATGATGCTAAGTGCCCCTTCGGTCTTAGCTTCACCAAGCTTATTCGTGGCTACCAACGAGTATTCTCCTTCATCTTCAGGGCTGGCATTCAAGATCAATAGATGATGAACGTTGCGCTCATCGGTCCAAATAACTCGCTTGCTTTCAGCTCCTTCCGGCACTAGTTCCTCGCCATTTTTGTACCATTTAACGGTGGGCGTGGGCCAACCAGTTGCGACGACTTGCATTTCAACAGGGCTTCCTTGATGAATGCTCATATTGTAGAGTCCACGTTTGATCTTTGGCTTGCTTTCTTCGGGTTCTCCCGGGGGACCACCATTTGTCAAAAGAACACCATTGGTTTTGGGGGTGCGATCGCCTAAAAAAATTATATAGGTTACCGTTTTATCTGAAAATCAGTTTTATCTGATAGAACTAGTTTTGGATGAAAGAATCGATAAAATCAATTTGACAGAAAAACATTGATTGTCAAAACATTTTTTGGTAATGATTTTATTAGGCTTGGGCTTAGGCTTAAGCCTAAGACTAGGCTTGGGCTTAGGCTTAATCTTAAGCTTAGGCTTAGACAAAGTAAAAGATAAATAAGCTTATCTTTTCTTTGTTTTAAATGTTGATTTTATCGATTCTTTCAGGTAAAACTGATTTTCACATAAAACGGTAACATGTAATTATATATAGATTTAAATCATAGCATGCATAAATGGCACCCAGTTTTGTACCTAGCAATTCCAATTCAGCCTTGGTACTAGCCGTGCCGTAATCATTGGTAGCCACACATCTATAGTATCCTTCGGAAAGGAAGTCGACGCTTTCAATAGTCAACCGTTGAGTGCCATCGGGCAGGGCTTCAATCTTTATGCCTGACGAGCTTGTAACTTCAATACCATCCTTGAGCCATTTTATTGCTGGGAAAGGATTTCCATAAGGTAGGCATTCGAAGACAACCGTTTCGCCAGCCTTAACCTTCTTCATTGTCAATGGGATGGTAAAGCCTGGCGCATTTCCTTCTTTCAGTTGGTCTTCGAGTGTCTTCTGCGGCTTCTTTTCTTTCACTAAAATTTGCACATGTTATTCAGTGTACAACAACAATTCAACAACCCAAACTCCGAAAGGTGCCCTGTGTAAAAAAAGATCTTTTTGGGGGATAGATCAAATGGGATAAACGGCATCGTGGATAGATAACACCTCGGGTTGCGAAAGGTGAAAAAAAATGGGGAAACGCGGTAAAAATTGATACTTTTCTTTCATTAGGTTTAGGCTTAAGTTTAGACATGAGCCTAGACTTAGGCTTAAGCTTAAGCCTAGGCTTAGGCTTAAGTTTAGGCTTAAGCCTAGGCTTAGGCTTAAGATTAAGCCTAAGTCTCGGCTTTCGCTTAAGCCTAAATTCAAGCCTAAGCCTATGCTTAGGCTTAAGCCTAGGCCTAAGTTTATTTTAAAAAAGCCTATCTAAAGCCTAAGGAATCTAAACCTTTGACTCTTTGCAACAAAATGTCCTGCCGCATTACCGTTGTACCAATTTTTACCGCGTTTCCTCCGTTTTCCCCCCAACTTTCACACCCCATAAACCCCCTAAAAAACTCTTACGTTGTATTGTCACTTCACACGTAGTTCTAGCACTTCCATAAATGTTTTCAGCGACACACCTATAGCACCCACCATCCGATCGTTGGGCACTGTCAACAGAAAGCTCACAAGTGCCATCCTCTTTTTCGGAGATTTGGCAATGCCCAAAGGCATACACTCGTTCGCCATCCTTGAACCATTTGATCGTAGGCTTGGGATCACCGCTGAATTTGCATCGCAGCGTGAATGGCTGCTTTTCAGGCACTCGAACGCTTTCAAGTGGTGTGATTAGTTTTGGCGCTTTGCTGACATCAAAACGTTCTTCTGGTCCAGTCGAGCCACGATCGGAGACTGGGCCAGCGCCGGCAGCTTTTTTGATAGTAGCCGTGGCTTTGTCATGTGCAGATCCATGTGGGTTTGTGGCAATCACCCTGTAGATACCATCATCCGAAGCTCGGCAACTAGGGATCACCAATCTTGAATTTCCATCAGGATCTTGTTCGAATTTGATTCGATCCGACGGATAGACTTTTTCACCATCCTTGTACCAAACCAATTCTGGCAAGGGGAAGCCTTCCACTTTGCATTCTATGACTAGTGGCTGGCCTTCTTGCGCACGTGCGTCACTTAGCTTGACTGCGAATCGTGGTGAAACAGCTTTATCTGCTGCTGCGGATGGTGCATACGATAGCGTGGAGGAGACTCCCTCATTCACGCGAATGAAAGCCTTGGTTGTAGCCGAGCCACTTTCATTCGTGGCCAAACACCGATATGTGCCTTCATCATAGGTGTTAGCATCACGGATCTTGAGCCGATACGTGCCCGCTTTGGGATCATTCTTCCATTCATAGCGATAATCATCATGTAGTGCGCCACCGTCCTTCGACCATTTGACTTGTGGCATCGGCTGCCCGGTGACTTTACATTCGAGCTCGATAGCCGAGCCGACTGTTACAGACAAGTCTTCCAATGGAACCAAGAAACGTGGTGCTTCTCCAAGCTCAACTTGTGTTGGCTTTCCGATTTTGCCCAATGTCATTTGCACGTGTGCTGTTGATTGAGTCTTGGCTTTGCCATGTGCATTTTCGGCCTCGCATCGGTAGATTCCCTCATCACTCATGGTACAATCTTTAACCACCAAGGTGATTTGGCCATCTGGGGTGGTTTCGATGGAGACACGGTTGGATGGTTTGAGAAGGATGCCGTTTCGGTACCATTTGGTGGTTGGCTCGGGGTCGCCTGTGACAGCACATTGTAAGGTAAGAGTGTCGCCACGATCCACCCATTTATCCGTAAGACCTTTGGTGAAGAATGGCTCGGCACCAACTTTCTTCACTTCTTCCTTCTTCGTTTTGACGATAACATTGCATGCAGTGTTGGTCGAACCAATTGTATTCGAAGCAACACACCGATAGGCGCCTTGATCAGAATCATTTACGTCAGTCACCGTGAGTTTGCACTCGCCACTTTCTGGATTGTACTCCCACAAGAGTTTATCCGTGCGTCGGAGTGGCAGTCCATCCTTGTACCAAACGATTGACGCCGTGGGAATCGCGTCGACCACACATCTCAGAGACAATGTTTGACCACCATTCAATGTTTTATCTTCCAATGGTGGGTTGAAGCGAGGCGCATATTCTTTCTTCTTTTCAACTTCAACCAACTCTTCAACTTCAATTCGCAAAATACCTTCGGTATCAGCGACACCATAAATATTCGAAGCAGTACACTTGTACGTACCAATATGTTCAGCAACGAATCGGTTAATCTTAATCTTGCAAGTGCCCTCGGGCGAGTTATCGATGTGGATATACTCCGACTCTTTGACTTCTTCACCATCTTTGGTCCAGACAATGTCCGCACGTGGCTTAGCATCCACATGACATTCAATCCATGTCTGTTGGCCATCTAGAATTCGACGATCCCAAAGTGGAACGTTGAATCGTGGTGGGTAGCCTTCTTCATCTCTACCCTTACGAGCCTTTTCGTCAATTGGCTTAATAACAGCCAAGCATTCATCGGTTCCATGTTCATTCTTGGCAATACATTTGAGAGTACCATAATCGGATTCTTGGAAGTCTTTCACTTTCAATGTCCAATGTCCATCGTGCATATCAATGAGCGAGATTCGTGCTCCATCGATGGCGATCGGCTGGTCATTCAAGAACCAAGCCAATGTTGGTTTGGGGTTACCGCGCACCTTGACATTGAATTCAGCGGTGCTGCCGACTGCAACGGATTGTGGACGAAGAGGAATGACAAACTTCGGTGCACTTGGAGCTTCTTGAACGGGGAGAACAGTGGCCTTGCACGAACTTGAGTTCGTACCGGCTTCATTCGTAGCCTCAACCCGGTAATCGCCTTCATCGCTCTTTTTCGCATCACGTATTCGAAGAGTAGCTGTACCATCAAGTCCAAGTCGGATAGATGTTCGTGCATCCGGTGTTAGTTCACTTCCATTCTTGTACCATTTGAGCTGCGGCTGCGGTTCACCACCAACTTTACATGTCAATGTTAGCGTTTCTCCTTCGGGAATTTCAACATCTGCAAGTGGGGTCAAGAAATTGGGTGATGTTGCTGATGGCTTTTTCGCTTTCACATGTGCCACGGCTCCACTATGGATTTCACCACGCTCGTTCGTGAAAATCACTCGATAGGCACCACCATCTTTGAGATTCGATTCTGGCACAGAAAGAGAATATTCACCAGTTTCGGGGTTGGCTTTGATAATAACCCGATCACTTGGGCTAACTTCTTCGCCATTCTTCAACCATTTGACAGTTTTTGGTTCGCCTTGGATCTTGCACGAAAGTTCGAATGGCTCACCATCGTTGACAGTCACATCTTCTAGTCCTTTGAGCAACTTCAAGATGTTCGGTTTCGTAACGGTTAGCTCGGCCGAGGAGTCACACTCACCAGCACGATTCGACAAGACTACCTTATACGTAGCGCCATCATCAAGCAAAGCTTTGTTGATAGCCAATTCGTATTTCTTTGGTGAGACTTGTTTGGGGACAAGATGAGCATCTGGCTTGATTTCTTGTCCATTCTTGTACCATTTGACTTGACGTACTGGTTTCGAGACTTCGACTCGGAAGATGTGATCTTCACCTTCATCAATATTTATCGGGATAAGTCCTTTGACAATCTCCGGCTTCTCATCGACTTCGGCGTTAGCACTTGAAGTCGCTTTGCCAGCTTCATTTATCGCTTGCACTTCATATTTACCCGCATCCGACACTTCGGATTTTGGAATCGTCAGCCGATAGGTGTTATCATCAAGCTTCTCGATGGTTGCGTTGACAACTTTCTGACCATCTTTAAGCCAGCGCAATTCAGTGACTTCACCTTCGACCTTGACTTCAAAAATGAGTGCATCACCTTTGGCCACGATTTGGTCTTCCAATCCTTTGATGATTCTTGGCTGGTCTGGTAGTGGTTTCTTCACGGTTAGCTTCGCCGACGAGTCTTTTTGCCCTGCGGTATTTTCAATAACCACTTTGTATGTGCCAGCGTCTTCTTTCTTGGCTTCTTTGATAACAAGGCTGTACTTGGTGTCGTTTCCTTTGAATTCAACTCTCGCATCAGGGTGGATTTCCTGCCCATTCTTGTACCATTTGACAGTGCGTGGCTTACAGTTGGTTTCGACCGTGAATTCGGCCTTTTCGCCTTCAGTGACTTCAAGATCTTTGAGTGGTTTGAGGAAGTCCGGTACGGGCTCGACCGTGACACGGCCTTCACTGCGTGCTTTGCCAGCCGGATTTTCAATCTCCACGGCATATTCACCTGAGTCGTCCAAAGCTGACTTTGGAATAGTTAGCTTGTAGTTGTTATCATCAATCTTTTCGATTTTGACTTTAGCTGCACCGGCTACCTCTTTGCCATTCTTGTACCATTTGACAGTCTTCGGCTTGCCAGTTGTCTCAATAACAAGTTCAAGTGGTGATCCAATCGGGATGGTTTGATCTTCTAGTCCCTTCACAAATCTTGGTGGCTCCGATGGTTCTTCTGCTGGTAATTTCACCGTTAGAGAACATGATGAATCTGATGGCACATCATCGTCATTGGTGACAACAACCTTGAATTGTCCACTATCTTCTAGATCTGCATCGGGTATAACCAGTTGATAAACGGTATCCGAGACCTTCTTGGGCTCAGCATGGTCTTTGGGAGTAATTTCCTTGCCATTTTTATACCATTTAACTTGTTTCGGCTTCTTGTTGGTTTCGATTTCCAAGACGACTTTGTCGCCTTTTTGCGCAACTTGGTCTTCAAGGCCTTTTAGGAATTTGAGGGGTTCGGCAGCTGGGAGTTTGACTGTTAGCTGGGCCGAAGAATCAGATGGCACATCATCATCATTGGTGACAACAACCTTGAATGGCCCACTATCTTCTAGATCTGCATCGGGTATAACGAGCTGATAGACAGTGTCCGAGACCTTCTTGGGCTCAGCATGGTCTTTGGGTGTAATTTCCTTGCCATTTTTATACCATTTGACTTCTTTCGGCTTCTTGTTGGTTTCGATTTCCAAGATGACCTTATCGCCTTTTTGCGCAACTTGGTCTTCAAGGCCTTTAACAAACTTGAGTGGTTCCGCTGCCGCCGGTGTTTTAACCGTTAGTGCGGCCGAGGAATCAGCCTGANTTCCAAGATGACTTTGTCGCCTTTTTGCGCAACTTGGTCTTCAAGGCCTTTAACAAACTTGAGTGGTTCCGCTGCCGCCGGTGTTTTAACCGTTAGTGCGGCCGAGGAATCAGCCTGACCAGCATCATTTGATAGAACTACTTTGTAATCACCAGCATCTTCTGCCTTGGTGGATGGGATAATGAGTCGGTATTTGTTGGGTGCAACTTCTTCCGTTTGTGCATCCGTAAGCTCTTTTCCATTCTTATACCTAAATTATATGGCATAAGTAAGTCGAAAGGAAAACATTTGGAGCTATTGTGGATGAAGGGGGGGGGGGGTAAATGACTGGGACTTTGGGGATCTTATTACCCCTAAATATGCCATTTTAGAAAAAAAATTTCGACTTTAACCCTGGGATGACCCCAATCCCCTGATCCACAATAGCTTCAAGCATTCTTACCATTTGACAGCTTTTACTGGGCCTTTGACTTCAACTTCGAATGCTGCCGGTTCTCCTGCACTTACATTTGCTGGCTGCAAGCCCTTCACAATTTCGGGCTTTGCTACTAAAATTTTCGAATGAGTTTTTATTGAAATGATTGGATCTTGCGTCAAATGGAATTTTGTCTAATAGACTGGTTTATTTAGTGGCGAGGCATCACCACCTAGTTTTTTCTTTGCCCGGTATGACCTAGATTGAAGACCTGTCCTTGGATATTTAAATGTCTGGGACTTAGGGGATCCTATCAGTATTTCTCAGCTAACTTAAAGCTTTAATAATGTTCTCTAAAATTCCAATTCTTTGTATGTTTTTGGCGATCGGTTTTGCACTAGTGTCAGCAGGTAATTTTTACCCCCTATAAGAGTCATTAGGGCACTTTTGCGATTTTTTAAATTTTGTTATTTTCACCAAAATAACCCTATAGGGGGTTTTCTATGCGAGGAAACGATTTCGAGTATTTCCGAACCTTGAAAACGCTTCATTGACCCTGATTCAGGCTTTAAGAGATTTGTGTATTGAAGCGAAAATAGGCTAATACAGGGTTCGAGAAGAAGCGTTTTCAAGGTTCAACAATGCGTGAATTCCTTGCCATAAAAAATTTGTTCACTCTCATTTTCTAACAGAAGATGGTCATTTCTCTTGTTTCTCAATAAGCACTAATGCCGATAACCAACTTATTGACTATACTCTTTCTGTTGACTTTAGGCTATGATCATTATGGCCATCACGATCATCATCCTTATGAGCACCACTATTCTCATCCCTACCATGATGACTATCATTATGATAGTCACCATCCTTATGATCACCATCATCCCCACCATCACGACGACTACCATCATCATCCCTACGATTACCATCACCACCCCTATGACCACTATGGTCACCACGGCTATGGGCATCATGGCTACGGTGCTTAGTTGCTTGTAATACTTTGTTTAACATGAACTTCGTGTTGATTTAGAGATTTCAAGGACCAGCCCACTCGGCAAAAATATTATTTAAAAAAATTATATATTCGGAAAGTTGATGAAAAATGGAGCATTTTTTGTTTTTACGGCAACCTCTGAATCGTTATCGTTGCTGAGATAATCGCGTTTGAAGCTTAGTCTGTGTATTACAACGAAAACATGAATTCATGTTTTCGTTGTAATACACAGACGAAACTTCAAACGCGCTTATCTCAGCAACGATAACGATTCGGAGGTTGCCATAAAAACAAAAAATGCTCCATTTTTCATAATCTTTCCAAATATATAATTTTTTCATAGTTTTTTTTTACGAGTGGACTGGTCCTTTAATAAAAGTTTTTCGGCTAACACTAACCGGCTTCTTTTACAGCCGCCGACGATTCCGCTTGTCCGGCTTCGTTCGAGATTTGCACGGTATAGCCACCGAAATCTTCGTCCTTCATCTCGGCAATTTTCAACGCGTATTTGCCATTTCCTAGGTCTATGGGTTTAGCGCGAGATTCGTCCACTGGTTTGCCATCTTTGAGCCATTTGATTTCTTTAGGCTTGCCTTCAACTTCTATCTCTAGGGTTAGAGGTGAGCCCTAAAATCGAAAACTAGGAGCTACTACACAATAGGGGGGGGGGACACGTGAAAATTTTTCGAATTTTTTTTCTGGAAATGATTCCTATCGGGGTAAAAACATGCGGGGAATCCGAATTTAACATTTTCGAAGAGAAAAGACGTTTCCCTGATTCAGGGAAGGCTTATTATGTATTGAAGCGAAAAGTCGCAAAATGCGATTTTTGCCTAAAAACGAGAAAAAAATTCAAGAAAAGCTGTATATCGACGCGAAAATTCGAGAAAATCATTTGTTAACTATAATATTGCCAAAAGTTTGAGCAATATTATAGTTAACCAATGATTTAATCCAATTAACAAATGATTTTCTCAAATTTTCGCGTCAATATACAAATTTTCTTGAATCCGAGGAATTGTATAAATATCAAATTCGGATTCCCCGCACATCTGTAGATCGTTTTTAGGCAAAAATCGCATTTTTGCGACTTTTCGCTTCAATACACAGGCCTTCCTTGAATCAGGGAAGCATTTTTTTCGCTTCGCAAATGTCAAATGTCGGATTCCCCGCATGTTTTTACCCCTAGAGGGGTCATTTCCAGGCTTAGGCTTAAGTCTAGGCTTAGGCTTATGCCTTGGAAATGATCCCTTACCCCTAGAGGGGTCATTTCCAAGAAAAAATTTTTCGCATATAAGATACCTTTGGTACAGATTGATCACTAAGTCCTTTCTTGAAGCTGGGCTTTTCGACTCCTTCAGTAACAGTAACTTTGCAGGAGGATTCAACCGATTCTGTTTCGGTGGAGAGCACAACGCGATATGGCCCAGAATCGGACAATTCGGCCTTTTCAATCTCCAATTTATATTCTTCGTCGGTAATCTTTTCGATTTTTGTTCTCTTCGAAGACTTGATTTCATCGTTGCCCTTGAACCATTTCACAGTCTTTGGTTTCCCTTCAACTTCCACTGATAAAATAATTCTTACACCAGTATTCACATTTTGGTCTTCAAGTCCACGCTTGAGGCGAAGCTGAGGGCCAGCGGCTAAAAAATGAACATAAATTACAGAGTGTCCCAGTGGCGTAGCTGGGTTCTCCCCCCTTCCCCGAACCTGGAAAAATCATAGGGTTCCCTTTATGTTTTGGCCGGCCGACGGCCCGACGAAGCGTATCGTTAATATAAAAAAGAATCTTACGTGAAACAGTAAGCGGTGCTTCAGTTCGAGCAGTGCCAGCCGCATTTTTAGCCTCACATCGGAACTGTCCAGCATCGCCCAACTCAGCTGTTTTAATAGTTAAACGGGCTGTACCATCAGCTTGTTGGGTTTGGACGAAATGCTTGTCATTGGCTTGGATCTCTTTCGAATCTTTGTACCATTTAACTTCAGGCTTTGGTTCTCCGGCAACAATACACTCGAACTCGGCTTGTTCACTTTCCTGAACACGAATTTCTTCTAACGCTTTGACAAATGTCGGCGCCACTTGTTCTTCGCCACCGGTTTCAACGGTTGCGGGCAATTTCACAGTCAGTGTGACGTCACTCCACACATCGCCGTATTCATTCGACGCTTCACATCGGAATTCTCCCATGTCCTCCAGCTTAGCATCTTTGATGGTCAAACGTTGTGTTCCATTTGCTAGATTTTCTACCTTATATCGTGAATCGGTTGCTGGTGTAATCAATTCCTTTCCACGATACCATTTCACTTCAGGCGCAGGTGATCCAGTGATTTTGCCTTCGAGTACAGCTGTTTCTCCTTGCATGACGGTGACTGGTCGGACAGGCTCCAAGAAATCTGGAGCCTCGCCAGTTGTTGGGATGGTTCCTTCTTTCACGACGATAATCGGAGCTTCAGTCCACGCGGAGCCGAACTCATTCGTCGCTTCACATCGGTATTCCCCGCTGTCTTCCATCACAGACTGTTTTACTGTGAAAGTGATCGTTCCATCTTCAAGGTATTCCGTGCGTATACGTGTGGACATTTCGACTTCTTTACCTTCTTTCGTCCACTTGATGGTAGGTCTTGGCTCTCCTTTAACACGGCATCTGAGAACGGCTTCACCATTAATCGTAGTTGTAGCAGATTTGAGAAGTTCCACAAATTCTGGTGGGCCACGCCCGGCACCATCATCAGCTCCTAAAATATTATATTTAGCTAGGCGATAGATATTTTTTACGCATGCTAAAAGATGCGTTGAAATAACCAATAGCCAATTCAATGAAGCCCAAACTTGTTCATATAGTTAAGGGTGGTTTATTTAAAGCGAAGCTTTGTTATTTTAATCATCTAAGGGGTCTACGGGATCCCACTCCACCTGGCGGAGGGTCCCGTAGACTCCTTGAAGGACCAGTCCAGTCAGTTACAGTCATACGAAAAAATGATATATTCGGAAAGATCATGAAAAATGGAGCATTTTTTGTTTTTACGGCATATTCTGAATCGTTGTAGTTTTCGAGATAATTGCGTTTGAATTTGTTACAAGCTCTTCGTTGTAATACACAAACTTTTTTGAGTTTTTTGCGGAAAAATCGATTTTGCATCGATTTTTTAAATTTTTATAAAATGAACATTATAGCAATTTTTTATAGATAAATGAAACGAACAAAATGACACCAAAATTATCCAATTTGAACATTTTTTGGGTTATTGAAACGAAAACATGAATCAGGGTTTTCGTTTCAATAACCCAAAAATGTTCAAATTGGATAATTTTGGTGTCATTTTGTTCGTCTCATTTAGCTATAAAAAATTGCTACAATGTTCATTTTATGAAAATTTAAAAAATCGATTTTTCTGTAAAAAATTCAAAAAAGTTTGTGTATTACAACGAAGAGTTTGTAACAAATTCAAAATTTCAAACGCAATTATCTCGAAAACTACAACGATTCAGAATATGCCATAAAAACAAAAAATGCTCCATTTTTCATGATCTTCCGAATATATCATTTTTTTCACATGGTTGTAACTGACTGGACTGGTCTTTTAAATCGAATTTCTGCTCAAAAATCGAGTTTTTGCTCAAAAATTGAATTTTTACTCAAAAATCGAAGTTTGCTCTAAAATCGAAATTTTTTCTCAAAAATCGCTTCGACTCCAAATCCCCACCTTATGTATTTTGAAAAATTAGCCTTTTTTGGGAAAGTTTCCTCTAGCTCACCCTTCTACCTATGCCACTGATTGAATGCTGGACATTTAGTCGACCCGGACAGTTGGTCGACCGGACATTTGGCCGATCGAACACTTGGTCGACTCGGGCCAAAGCCTAAGACCTAAGCCTAGGCCTAAGCCTAAGCCTAAGCCTAAGCCTAAGCCTAGGCCTAAGCCTAAGCCTAGGCCTAAGCCTAGGCCTAAGCTTAAGGCCTAAGACCTAAGCCTAAGGCCCCTATCCGGTCGATCAACTGTTCGAGTCGGCCAACTGTCCGGTCGGCCAAGTGCCCGGTCGGCCAAGTGTCCGAGTCGACCAACTGTCCGACAACGCACTGATTGAACTTGCACCGTAAAAATGCAATTCAATCAGCACCGTTTTTTGGAGCCCGCAAAAAATTTTCAAGAAAAAATAACATCAAATTCGGCCTGTATAAGAATCCGTGGATTTTTTTCCTCTTTATCATTTGATTTTTTGAAAAATTTGAATGAAAATTTGAAATAAACCCTTAAAAATTTTCGAATTTATCTGATTTGTTTAGTTTTTTTATATATTAATAACGGTGAGTAAGCTCATTTATTCTAGATGCAGCTAAAAGTCGTGCGTCGTCGTGCTTCATTCATTTAATCCAACTCAAGAAAATGTTATCGAAAGTATGGTAGTAAAAAAGCCTCTTCATAAATACTCGATTCACACCTGAAACATATAGGCGAGCTTCTGTGAAAATGGATTCTGAAGCCAACGAAGCTTTGCATTTATACGAGCCAGCATCGTCTATCGCAACTTCTTCGATAGCCAGACGCTGTGTACCATCCGGAAGTTTTTCGATTTTCGCATCACTTTCTGGTTTCTTTCCATCTTTGCTCCACTCGATCTCGACTTTATCGGCAACAACGGAGTCAAGCTTGCATTCGAACGTAGCTGGCTCTCCAACTCGTGCTCTTTGGTCTGTTAGAGGTTTCTCGAACCCAAGCAGAGACGCTTCTTCTTCTTGTGTTGTAATAACAGATTCTTGAGCATATTTGAGCTCTAACTTGGCAGTCGTTTGTGCAGTGCCGGCACGATTCACGGCTTCGCAACGATAGGAGCCAACATCTTCTGTTGTTGCATCATGGATAGTTAGCCTGACGGTGCCATCTGCCTGTTGCTCGGCTTTTATGTGCGAGCTTGCCAAATCGATGGGCAGGCCGTCACGGAACCAGCGGATTTCCGGTTTAGATTCTTCATTTATCTTAGCTGTTAGTGTCACAGTTTCGCCTTTAAGAACAGTCGTCTCTTTCAATGGTTCGACAAACTCCGGCTTGATGTCCTTAGCCTCCTCTTCTTTCACCTTCTCGAATCCATACTTCGGGAACTTAACTTCAGCTACAGTCTCATCCCTTCCGGCCTTGTTCACTGCTTCACATTTATATGTTCCAGCGTCTTCTTTCCTAGCATCCTTGATCGAAAGTGAATGATGTCCTTCAGAATCTTTCTTTTCAATAACATGTACATTGTCAATGTGCACAGGTTGGCCATCCTTATACCAGTGAGCTTCTGGTTCTGGCTTGCCAACGACAGTACACTTCAAGTCCACGCTTTCCCCTTCGGCAATTTCTAACGAAGAGAGTCTTTCTGTAAACCTTGGCGCTTCACTTTCTTCAACAACAGCACATTTAGCAGAGGTCTCATCCGATCCAACTTTATTAACAGCTTTGCATGAATAAGTTCCAGCATCTTCTAAGCGCGCATTCTTGACTGTTAGTGCATGTTGACCGCTCGACTCATCTTTCCGTAGCACATGCTGGTTGTCGATTTCGACTGGGCGTCCATCTTTGTACCATTCCACAGTTGGTTCCGGCTTTCCTTCCACACTCACGGAAAATGCTGCTGTCTCACCCTCTTTGACTTCGACTGGCTTGAGGCCTTCGATGAACTTCGGTCCAGTGTCTTCTTGTATGACGCTGAATTTCGCCGAAGATTCTGCCGCACCGATCTTGTTGAAAGCCTTGCATGAGATCGTGCCCGCATCCGACAATTTCGCGTCCTGAATCGTCAGCGTATAATGTCCATGGTCATCTTTTGTGACGTTTGCATTGTCGATTTTAGCACCATTCTTGAACCATTGCACCTCGGGCTCGGGTTTTCCCGTCACTGTAACCGCGAATTTGGCAGTTTCATGCTCCTTGACTTCGAGTGGCTCGAGCTTGTCAACAAATTTCGGTGCTTTCATCTCTTCGGTAACTCCAAGCTTGGCCGAGCTTTCCACCACACCAGCCTTGTTCGCAGCTTTAGCTGTATACGAACCAATATCTTCTTTACTAGCATTCTGAACCACCAAAGTATGCTTTCCGGCATCATCTTTTGCCAACAAGTGCGCATTGTCGATCTCCACAGGTTTTCCGTCTTTGAGCCATTCGATCGTGGGCTCCGGTTTTCCGGACACCGCAAGGGTCAGTTCAGCTGTTTCTCCTTCTTTAACTTCCACCGACTTCAGTTTCTCGGTGATTTGTGGTGCGGAAACCTTTTCAATAACTGTTAGTTTGGCCGAGGTCTCCGCCGCACCAGCTTTATTCGTAGCCTTGCATGTGTAGCTGCCAGCATCGCCCAAATGGGCTTCTTTGATAGTGAGCATGAATTTGCCGCCACTCTTGACAACGCTGTGCTTGGCATCGATCACCAATGGGCTGCCATCCTTGAACCATTTGATTTCCGGTTCGGGTTTACCGGTTACACTCACATTCAACGTGATCATTTCACTTTCACGAACTTCAAGATCTTTGAGTTCTTCGGTGAATCTGGGTGGCTCGAGCTTCTCTTCCACGGTTAATTTTGCTGATGTTTCGCTCGTGCCTACTTTGTTGGTAGCTCGGCATGAGTAGACACCGGTTTCTTCTATCTTTGTCTTTTGTATGACGAGAGTGTAATGACCTTCAGCACCAGCTTTTACAAGGGTATGACTGTTATCAATCTTCAGTGGCGATCCATCTTTGAACCATTCAACTTGTGGTTCTGGCTTTCCTCTTACTGCAACTTCCATCTCGACAGTTTCTTTTTCGACGATTTTGATGTCACGTAGTTTTTGAGTAAATTCCGGAGCTTGCGTTTCTTCTTCAACTATTAATGGTGCCTTAGATTCCTCAACACCAACTTCGTTTTTCGCCTTGGCAACATATTCGCCAGTATCTTCCGGTTTTGCGTCGTGAATGACTAGCTTATGCTCGCCGGTTTCCGTCTCGAGTATCTCGATTTTTTGCACATCTGGTTCCAGTTTTTGTCCATCTTTTAGCCAATCCACTTCTGGTGGCGGCTGACCGGAGACCTTCACCGACATTTCGGCGGTTTCGCCTTCTTTCACAGTTGTTTTCTTCAATCCTTGTTCCATGATTGGCTTCTCTTCTTTTCGACGAATCTCTGCTACAGAATCGACTTTTCCGGCGACATTTCTAGCTTCGGCACGATAGCTTCTGAAATCGGTTTCAACCGAGTTTTTGATGACAAGTCGCCAGTGGGTGTTCGTTTCATCGTGTTGGATGGAAATTCGCCCACCCGACTGTAGACGAGCTGAATCCTGTACTGAAAAGAAGTCAAGCGTTGGCTGTGGCACGCCACGAACACTACATTCTAGAATAATGTCCTTACCCACCGTTATAACCTGATCTTTTAATGTGCGTGTGAATTCAGGTGGTACGGCTGAAATTTGTGCAAATTAGGTTTGATAGGTAAAAATGATAGAAGAGAGAAGTGTGGGAAAATATATTTTGGGATCAAATTTATACAGGGTGAGTGAAAAAGATTTGTTTATTTTTCAAGTTTATAATTTTTTTGGTTTTTCTATTTTTTCTATGAGAGGAATTGATTGCGCGCATTGCCGAAATTGAACCCTGATTCATAGAAGTGACATGTGTATTGAAACGAAAATAGATTATTTCAGGGAAGCTTTTTCAAGGTTCGGCAATGCGCGCAATCAATTACTAGCATAGAACAACCTCCTATAGGGTTGAGGCCGTATTTGGCCACAAGTAAATCTTCATCTTCTTGCTTATATTTTATGACCATATGTCCCACACTTTATTATAGCCACTTATGATTCAAGGGTTACACGAAAAGGTTTTATCAATCTTGGTCCTTTGTGTGTTTTTGGGGTCAAAAATCCTGGGCTCCTGGGGGAAAAAGTGGTCTAACTTGTTCAAATCAACGCGAAAACTTTTTCCCTCGCGTATATAGGGGGTTTTCCTACCGGGGAATCGATTGGCGAAGGTTTCAGGGGCCAAAAAAATTTTCATGATCACCTACCCCAGGATTTTTCAAAAAAGAATCCTGTTGAAAATGAAAATTTCTGAAATTTTTTCAGATTTTGGCGATTTCGATTGTAATATAGTTTTTCCATACGGGGAATACAAATAAGAGTGTTTTGATTCGATTCGGACCGAATTTGACGGAATTTTGGTGGAAAAAATCCCTCTGGAAGGCAAGGGTATAAAATTTCTGGGGCACCCCCAACTTCAATGTGGCGTAGAAAATTCAAAATAAGTCAGATTTATACCAAAATCTAATCGATTGTGCCCCAAGTATTCCTCTAACGATTACTTTTTAAATTAGGTCAAAAGACTTTAAGGGTCCCGAGAAAAACCGTTTTAAGTGACCGGGCAGGGTTTAAAAAATCCTGTGTTCTAACAGCGCGAAGCACGTCCCAGGTACATGTACAAGTGTTGCTGTATACAAATGGCCAATCCTATTGCTGGTCTTAATATAACCTAGGTTATATCAAGAAAAGCACTTGGCTCCCATGCATACATTACCAATGGGGGGGGGGGACTGTCCCCCCTCATGTAGCTAGCATCGAGCCAAAAATTAAGATTCATATAGCCTCGAAGTTTCAAGTTTCAAAGCTATTTAGCCGAGCCAAAAAATTAGATGGCGACCTTTTTTTGTCGACAACATATAGCCCGAGGTAGCTTGTCCCCCCTCCTTGTTCATGTATGCTCCCATGGTCATTTTCGAAAAATTCTTTACCTAAAACGGTAAGGGTAGCCTCCGTTTGAGCGGTTCCAGCAACATTCTCGGCTTTGCACGCATATCGACCTTCGTCTTCTTTTGCAACATTTTCAATAATAAGCCTTTGAATGCCTTCGGCATTACTCTCTATGGTCACTCGTTCTTCTTTTGTTGTCACTTCTTTTGTTTCATGATACCATTTTACTTGAGGCTCGGGCTCACCCACAACTTTGCACTCAAGCACCACTTTCTCGGCAACATTGGTGGACTTGTCCGATAGTTTGACCACAAATTCGGGCGATCGTTGAGGTTTTTTCTCTAGTGATTCTAGAATTGTGTTATTAACAAAAAATAATTTCTGAGTTACCTATAACAGTCAAATTGGCCTCACACCGGTCCATGCCGGCCGAGTTCTCCACAATAACTGTATAACGACCGGCATCTTCTGGTGTTACGTCGTCGATGACCAACTCGTTGGTGGTAAAGCCTTCGATGGTTCTCGTTTGGACTCGGATTCGAGCAATCAACTCAATTTCCTTTCCATCTTTCAGCCATTTACAGCACACGCCTTTCGTGTCGGGCACAACGCATTCGAAAACAGCGGTTTGACCCTTCTTGACTTTGGTATCCTTGATTTTAGTGATAAATTTAGGGGCATTTATTGGCGTCGGCGTGCGCTGGACTTCTTCGCGCAGTGACTCTTCGTTTTCTGTCAAATCTTCTTCTTTGCCAAGATCTTCGGCCATGGCCTCGGACTCTGATTCGGAAGCCATTTCCGATGTGTATGTCTAAAATTTTTGGGTACTACTCTCGATTGACACACAACTTACCGCCATATTGGCCGTGCACGAAACTTCGCCAGCTTCATTTTCAGCCTTGCAAATAATTTCACCAACATGCTTCTCTGGGTTAAAGCTATTAATGGTTAGAATGGAGGTCTTGTCGTCGGTTTTGATGGAAATTCCATCTACACCATCTTTGACTTCTTTATTGTTAATATACCATGTAAGAGTGGGTCTGGGGTCGCCGGTGAAGACGACTTTGTGCGTAACAGCCGACCCCGGTCTAGCACGAATATTGCTGAGCCATTCAAGGAAATCTGGAGGCTCACCACGAGGTAAGACTAACAATGTGGCTTCGCTAGATGCTTTGCCAAACTCGTTAACAGCTTCACAAACTACCTAAAATTTAAGGTACCGTAACTAGGGCAAGCACCACATCCCTCTGAAATGTCGCCTACAGTGCTTGCTAGGCAAAATCTTTGTGACTTCACCCTTGATCGAACCAGCAGCCCTCGGAACTGTTTCCAGCGTCTTAGACCACTAAGCCACCCCCACCTGCGAGTGCTCACTGATAGTTCAGCTACTATAACTTCTCACAAAAATTGACTCTACCTTTCCAGAATAATCACAAGTGATGTCCTTGATGGTGACAGTATAAGTGCCCTTTTCAGCATGAATTTTGATGTTTTGACTTTCGACCAACTTTTTGCCATTCACATACCAAGTGACGACTGGTGTTGGCTCTCCGAGAAGGACAGCCTTTAGTTTCAGAGTATCTCCTTCACGACAAGTAGCGTCACACAAGGAGGTCTCAAATTCCACGGGAATCGGTGCAATAACCGTCAATTTCCCTTCGGTGGTAGCTTCGCCCATTTTGTTGCCAGCTACGCATTTGATCGTGCCGGTCATGTCGGTTGTACAGCCATGAATAGTGAGCGAGTAGACGCCATTCTCGTTCTTGATTTCGGTGTCCTCGGTTTGATAGACCATTATGTTGTTGATGTACCATTTGGCATATGGCTCTGGATCTCCGGCAATGAGCACTTTGGTGTTCAAAGTATCGCCTTCGGTGATGGTGATAGGCGCAATTGTGGAGAGGAATTCAGGCTTCTTCATCGAGCGCTTCTTTTGCACGCCAATGCTAGCCGAGGTTTCTGCGGAGCCATAGCTATTTTCTGCTTTGATGGTGATTCTTGATTTGTCGGTTAATTCAGTTCGAAGAATAGTCAGTTTGAGTGTTCCATCGTTTTCTTGGACGAGCTTGACATGCTCATTCGATTCGAATGGCTTTCCGTCTTGGAGCCATTGCACCGTAGGCTTTGGCTTTACTTCCTCAAGCTTGGCTTCCATGAATAGAGTTTCGTTCTCTTCCACCAATCGATCTTCTAGGTTTCGTGAGAAAATCGGAGCCTGTCCAAATTCTTTTACAATAAGAGTGCAGTTTTGTTTGGCATGACCAACGGAGTTTTTCGCTGTACATGCAATTTCGCCGGCTTGATCGAGCTGTACTTTGGTGAATTCTAATGAGTACACATCGCCTTCGCGAGTGATTTTTGCATTGCTAAAATGAAATTTGCATTTGGATTTTTGCTGTTAAAAAACGTCGGAGCTAGTTCACTATTTGTGTGGTACTTATCATGGTCCAAAATTTCTTTTTCTTTAAAATCAACTCAAAAACTTCTAGGGTTTTTTAGTCGGGGAACACGTTGCTGATGTTATTTTTGCGTGAAAACCTAGAAAAAATGCCTAAAATTAGAAAGTGGACTTCGTGTGCATTCTCTTCTTTTTTCGCTGATTTTTTGTGCCGTTGATTTGTTCAGATCAATTGTTTACTTTTTCAGCTATCGTTACTTCTGTGCTAATCCAATTCGGCTTTGTGGACCTGGTTTGAAAGTAGAAGTCAACGAGTTCTACATGTTCAGAAAGCACGACAGAATGGGAAAACGAGTGCGAAGACATCCCAAATGGATCTTTGAAATTGTAGAACGTTGATCTGGTCATTCGTATTTCAAGATTGTTCGTCGAAAAATTGCTGCAGCATCGATAAATTTTTTTAGAATTGGTGATTAGTTGCTGGAAAATGGGTCTATATGTTCTTCTTTTGCAAACGAGCCCGTTGTTATGAATAATGCTGATAATAAAGTGTAATTTTTCTAATAAAATTTTTTTCGAATTATTCGTTGCTGGAAAATGGGCCTAAATGTTCTTCTTTTGTAAAGGATGCCAAAACAAGGTCTAACCAAATTTGACTATCATAACGGACAAGTGGAGAGCCTATCGTTTAATCTCATTTACTCGTCGAGGATTTCGTCATCTTACGATAAATCATGGTGTCAACTTCGTTGACCCAAATACAAATGCCAATACTACTTTTTGAATTTTTATGGCATTTTTTCTAGGTTTTCACGCAAAAATAACATCAGCAACATGTTCCTCGATCAAAACCCTAATAGAAGTTTTTAAGTTGATTTTAAAGAAAATTTTGGAGCTAGTCCGGCTGGGGGGGACCAAGTGACGTTCAAAAAAAATTTTCCGATTTTCTTCTAAAAACCGACTTTTTAGGGTAATTTCTAGGCGAAAAATCGATTGCGCTCATTCCCGAAGCGTGAAAATGCTTCCTTGGCCTTGATTCGGGGAAATAAATGTGAGTATTGAAGAGAAAATCGCAAAATTTTGAAATTTCTCTCTTAAAATCGTATTTCTGGGGGTAATTTTATGCGGAGAATCGATTGCGCGCATTCCCGAAACTTGAAAAGGTTTCTCTGTCCCTGATTCAGGGAAATGAGTGTTTTTTATTGAAGCGAAAATATGGAAATTTTGGATTTTCTTCTAAAATCATCGTTCTAAGGGTTATTTTATGCGAGAAATCGATTCAATGCATCACCGAAGCGTTGCGGTAGAAACATAATTTTTCAAGGACGATGGTCAAGGATACATTTTGACGCTTCGGGGATGCGCTGAATCGATTTCTCGCATGAAATTACCCCCAGAAATACGATTTTAAGGAAGAAATTTCAAAATTTTTCGATTTTCTCTTAATACTCACATTTATTTCCCTGAATCAAGGCCAAGGAAGCATTTTCACGCTTCGGGAATGAGCGCAATCGATTTTTCGCCTAGAAATTACCCTAAAAAGTCGGTTTTTAGAAGAAAATCGGAAAAAAATTTTCGCGTTGAAAGGCAGTTCTACCCTGATTTTCAGGGTCAAGCTTAATTTTTCATGCTCCGAAAATGCGCGCAATCGATTTTTCGCCTAGAAATTACCCTAAAAAGTCGATTTTTATAAGAAAATCGGAAAATTTTTTTTGAACGTCACTTGGTCCCCCCCAGCCTGACTAGCTCCAAAATTTTTTTAAATTTTGGACCATGTTAAGTACAAATAGTGAACTAGCTCCAACAAGCCTTACTCAGCTTTGATCGGCTGATCATTAAGTGTCCAGGTGATCTCGGGTTCTGGAAATGCAGCAATTTTTGCGGTGAACTTCACATCGGTATTTTCGTTGACCTGTCTATCTTTAAGATCAGTTAAGAAATTTGGTAAAACACCCTTCTTCTCAACTTTGAGCTGAGCCGTAGCTTCGGCTTGGCCAGCCTTGTTTTCAGCTTTTACTCGAACTTTTCCGCTCTAAATTTGAAAAATAAATATGCAAAATGAATCAAGAAAAAATTAACGATAGTTCACACATGCACATAAACAAAGAGACAGGTGCACAGATTTTTTTTACTTGATCTACAGACGGTTTGAAGATTCGAATTGACGTTTTTCCAGTTTCTTCTTCGTATTTGACGCGGATCTCTTCACTTGATGTGATCAGCTGTTCATTCAAGTACCAAGAAATTGTTGGAGTTGGCACGCCGGTAACAACGGCGCTAAACTTGATTGAATTTTCTTCTTCTGTCACTTGATCTTGAGGCAGTTTGGTGAATTCCGGCTTTTGTCCTTTTGGTACCACTTCGATCTTAAGAAAAGGTTAATGGTATAGGATAGTTGTATAGAAGTATTTGGAATGAATAGAAATTTAAATTGAAAAGAAAAATTATTAAAAGAAATTTAATCTCCTAACCCTGAATCAGGGAATCGGAGTGTGTATTAAAGCGAAAGATAAAAAAGTTTACTTTAGCTTTAGTTTCAGCGGATCCTTGAGCATTTTCAGCTTTGCAAGTGATCGTGCCGCTCATGTCGGGCGTGGCTTCTTTGATTTCAATGTGATGCTTTCCATTGCCATCGTCGACTATCTAAATGCATGTACATGTTTTCGTTGTAATAAACAAAATTTTCAAAAATCGCCAACTTCGCACGTAATTTTTCTCAAAAACGACAACGATTCAGAAGTTGCCGTAAAAGCAAAAAATATTCTATTTTTTATGAAATTTTCGAATATCAACAAAAAATGGCAACTTTTTTCCGAAGTGTTATTAGAAAACTTGCTTTAATTTTTTCACTTTCGTTCAATGGTTTTCCATCCAAGAGCCATGAAACTTTTGTCCCAGGGCTGGGATTCTCCAACTCAACATCCAAGCGTAATGGTGCACCTTCGTCCACCTTCGTGTCTTGAAGAGTGCTTTTGAATGCGGGCTTTGTTTCAGCTCGTTTCACTTCAACTTTTGCCTTGGCTCGATCCGTGCCGGCGATGTTTTCGGCAATTACTTCAATCGATCCAGCTTGTTCAACTTTTACATTCGAGATTTTCAAAGTGTGACGATTGTCTTGTTGGGTGATTGAGACCGATTCATGGTGTTCTTCTACGACTTTTTCGTTCAGCTCCCATCTTACTTTTGGTGCTGGAACACCAGTGACAACCGTGGTGAATTCGATAGTTTCTTTCTCTGTTATGGTGACATTTCGGGGGCCTTCGATGATTTTTGGTGCGATATTTTTAGGTTCTACTGTTAGTTGAGAGGAGCTGTCGACACTTCCGGCCTCATTTTGGGCTACGACAGTGATCCTGCCCTTATGCTCTTGAGTGGCTTTTTCGATTATTAGTGTGCTTTTGTTTCCTTCGGTGACTATTCGAACACCATTTTCTCCATCCTA
>OZJO01001509.1:51475-72439 GCA_900406225.1 Acrobeloides nanus
TGCGTGTGAATTCAGGTGGTACGGCTGAAATTTGTGCAAATTAGGTTTGATAGGTAAAAATGATAGAAGAGAGAAGTTTGGGAAAATATATTTTGGGGGCAGATTTATACAGGGTGAGTAAAAAAGATTTTTTTATTTTTCAAATTTATAAATTTTTTTGGTTTTTCTATTTTTTTCCTATGCGAGGAATTGATTGCGTACATTGCTGAAACTTGAACCTTGATTCATGGGAATGGTATGTGTATTGAAAAGAAAATAGGCTATTTCAGGGAAGCTTTTTCAAGGTTCTGCAATGTGCGCAATCGATTACTAGTATAGTATAACCTCCTATAGGGTTGAGGCCGTATTTGGTCACAAGTAAGTCTTCGTCTTCTTGCTTATATTTTATGTCTTACACTTTATTATAGCCATTTATGACTCCAGGCTTTCATGAAAAGTGTCTTGGTTTTGTCAATCTTGGTCCTTTGTGTGTTTTTTGGGGTCAAAAATCCTGGGCTCCTGGGGAAAAAGTGGTCTAACTTGTTCAAATCAACGCGAAAACTTTTTCCCTCGCGTATATAGGGGGTTTTCCTACCGAGGAATCGATTGGCGAAGGTTTCAGGGGCTAAAAAAATTTTCATGATCACCTACCCCAGGAGGTGATCATGAAAATGTTGAAAATGAAAATTTCTGAAATTTTTTCAGATTTTGGCGATTTCGATTGTAATATAGTTTTTCCATACGGGGAATACAAATAAGAGTGTTTTGATTCGATTCGGACCGAATTTGACTGAGTTTTGGTTGAAAAAAATCTCTCTGGAAGGCAGGGGTACCCCTAACTTCAATGTGGCGTAGAAAATTCAAAATAAGTCAGATTTATAACAAAATCTAATCGATTGTGCCCCAAGTATTCCTCTAACGATTACTTTTTAAATTAGGTCAAAAGACTTTAAGGGCCCCGAGAAAAACCGTTTTAAGTAACCGGGCAGGGTTCAAAAAATCCTGTGCTCTAACAGCGCGGAGCAGGTTTAGTAGCTCAGGGGTACATGTGCAAGTGTTGCTGTATACACATGGCCAATCCTATTGCTGGTCTTAATATAACCTAGGTTATATTAAGAAAAGCACTTGGCTCCCATGCATACATTACCAATGGGGGGGGGCTGTCCCCCCTCATGTAGCTAGCATCGAGCCAAAAATTAAGATTCATATAGCCTCGGAGTTCCAAGTCTCAAAGCTATTTAGCCGAGCCAAAAAATTAGATGGCGACCTTTTTTTGGTCGATAACATATAGCCCGAGGTAGCTTGTCCCCCCTCCTTGTTCATGTATGCTCCCATGGTCATTTTCGAAAAATTCTTTACCTAAAACGGTAAGGGTAGCCTCCGTTTGAGCGGTTCCAGCAACATTCTCGGCTTTGCACGCATATCGACCTTCATCTTCTTTTGCAACATTCTCAATAATAAGTCTTTGAATGCCTTCGGCATTACTCTCTATGGTCATTCGTTCTTCTTTTGTCGACACTTCTTTTGTTTCATGATACCATTTTACTTGAGGCTCGGGCTCACCCACAACTTTACACTCAAGCACCACTTTCTCGGCAACATTGGTGGACTTGTCCGATAGTTTGACCACAAATTCGGGCGATCGTTGAGGTTTTTTCTCTAGTGATTCTAGAATTGTGTTATTAATAAAAAATAATTTATGAGTTACCTATAACAGTCAAATTGGCCTCACACCGGTCCATGCCGGCCGAGTTCTCCACAATAACTGTATAACGACCGGCATCTTCTGGTGTTACGTCGTCGATGACCAACTCGTTGGTGGTAAAGCCTTCGATGGTTCTCGTTTGGACTCGGATTCGAGCAATCAACTCAATTTCCTTTCCATCTTTCAGCCATTTACAGCACACGCCTTTCGTGTCGGGCACAACGCATTCGAAAACAGCGGTTTGACCCTTCTTGACTTTCGTATCCTTGATTTTAGTGATAAATTTCGGGGCATTTATTGGAGTCGGCGTGCGCTGGACTTCTTCGCGCAGTGACTCTTCGTTTTCTGTCAAATCTTCTTCTTTGCCAAGATCTTCGGCCATGGCCTCAGACTCTGATTCGGAAGCCATTTCCGATGTGTATGTCTAAAATTTTTGGGTACTACTCTCGATTGACACACAACTTACCGCCATATTGGCCGTGCACGAAACTTCGCCAGCTTCATTTTCAGCCTTGCAAATAATTTCACCAACATGCTTCTCTGGGTTAAAGCTATTAATGGTTAGAATGGAGGTCTTGTCGTCGGTTTTGATGGAAATTCCATCTACACCATCTTTGACTTCTTTATTATTAATATACCATGTAAGAGTGGGTCTGGGGTCGCCGGTGAAGACGACTTTGTGCGTAACAGCCGACCCCGGTCTAGCACGAATATTGCTGAGCCATTCAAGGAAATCTGGAGGCTCACCACGAGGCAAGACTAACAATGTGGCTTCGCTAGATGCTTTACCAAACTCGTTAACAGCTTCACAAACCACCTAAAATTTAAGGTACCGTAACTAGGGCAAGCACCACATCTCAGCTGAACCGAAATGTCGCCCAGACGCAGGTTTCCAGGCAAAATCATTGTGACTTCACCCGGGATCGAACCACCAGCCCTCGGAACTGTTTCCAGCGTCTTAGACCACTAAGCCACCCCCATCTGCGAGTGCTCACTGATAGTTCAGCTATTATAACTTCAACAAAAATTGACTCTACCTTGCCAGAATAATCACAAGTGATGTCCTTGATGGTGACAGTATAAGTACCCTTTTCGGCATGAATTTTGATGTTTTGACTTTCGACCAACTTTTTGCCATTCACATACCAAGTGACGACTGGTGTTGGCTCTCCGAGAAGAACAGCCTTTAGTTTCAGAGTATCTCCTTCACGACAAGTAGCGTCACACAAGGAGGTCTCAAATTCCACGGGAATCGGTGCAATAACCGTCAATTTTCCTTCGGTGGTAGCTTCGCCCATTTTGTTGCCAGCCACGCATTTGATCGTGCCGGTCATGTCGGTTGTACAGCCATGAATAGTGAGTGAGTAGACGCCATTCTCGTTCTTGATTTCGGTGTCCTCAGTTTGATAGACCATTATGTTGTTGATGTACCATTTGGCATATGGCTCTGGATCTCCGGCAATGAGCACTTTGGTATTCAAAGTATCGCCTTCGGTGATGGTGATAGGCGCAATTGTGGAGAGGAATTCAGGCTTCTTCATCGAGCGCTTCTTTTGCACGCCAATACTAGCCGAGGTTTCTGCGGAGCCATAGCTATTTTCTGCTTTGATAGTGATTCTTGATTTGTCGGTCAATTCAGTTCGAAGAATAGTCAGTTTGAGTGTTCCATCATTTTCTTGGACGAGCTTGACATGCTCATTCGATTCGAATGGCTTTCCGTCTTGGAGCCATTGCACTGTTGGTTTCGGCTTTACTTCCTCAAGCTTGGCTTCCATGAATAGAGTTTCGTTCTCTTCCACCAATCGGTCTTCTAGGTTTCGTGAGAAAATCGGAGCCTGCCCAAATTCTTTTACAATAAGGGTGCAGTTTTGTTTGGCATGACCAACGGAGTTTTTCGCTGTACATGCAATTTCGCCGGCTTGGTCGAGCTGTACTTTGGTGAATTCTAATGAGTACACATCGCCTTCGCGAGTGATTTTTGCATTGCTAAAATGAAATTTGCATTTGGATTTTTGCTGTTAAAAAACGTCGGAGCTAGTTCACTATTTGTGTGGTACTTATCATGGTCCAAAATTTCTTTTTCTTTAAAATCAACTCAAAAACTTCTAGGGTTTTTTAGTCGAGGAACACGTTGCTGATGTTATTTTTGCGTGAAAACCTAGAAAAAATGCCTAAAATTAGAAAGTTTGTGGACTTCGTGTGCATTCTCTTCTTTTTTCGCTGATTTTTTGTGCCGTTCATTTGTTCAGATCAATTGTTTACTTTTTCAGCTATCGTTACTTCTGTGCTAATCCAATTCGGCTTGGTGGACCTGGTTTGAAAGTAGAAGTCAACGAGTTCTACATGTTCAGAAAGCACGACAGAATGGAAAAACGAGTGCGAAGACATCCCAAATGGATCTTTGAAATTGTAGAACGTTGATCTGGTCATTCGTATTTCAAGATTGTTCGTCGAAAAATTGCTGCAGCATCGATAAATTTTTTTAGAATTGGTGATTAGTTGCTGGAAAATGGGTCTATATGTTCTTCTTTTGCAAACGAGCCCGTTGTTATGAATAATGCTGATAATAAAGTGTAATTTTTCTAATAAAATTTTTTTCGAATTATTCGTTGCTGGAAAATGGGCCTAAATGTTCTTCTTTTGTAAAGGATGCCAAAACAAGGTCTAACCAAATTTGACTATCATAACGGACAGATGGAGAGCCTATCGTTTAATCTCATTTGCTCGTCGAGGATTTCGTCATCTTACGATAAATCATGGTGTCAACTTCGTCGACCCAAATACAAGTGCCAATACTACTTTTTGAATTTTTACGGCATTTTTTCTAGGTTTTCACGCAAAAATAACATCAGCAACATGTTCCTCGATCAAAAACCCTAATAGAAGTTTTTCAGTTGATTTTAAAGAAAATTTTTTTAAATTTTGGACCATGTTAAGTACAAATAGTGAACTAGCTCCAACAAGCCTTACCTAGCTTTGATCGGCTGATCATTAAGTGTCCAGGTGATCTCGGGTTCTGGAAATGCAGCAATTTTTGCGGTGAACTTCACATCGGTATTTTCGTTGACCTGTCTATCTTTAAGATCGGTTAAGAAATTTGGTAAAACACCCTTCTTCTCAACTTTGAGCTGAGCCGTAGCTTCGGCTTGGCCAGCCTTGTTTTCAGCCTTTACTCGAACTTTTCCGCTCTAAATTTGAAAAATAAATATACAAAACGAATCAAGAAAAAATTAACGATAGTTCACACATGCACATAAACAAAGAGACAGGTGCACAGATTTTTTTACTTGATCTACAGACGGTTTGAAGATTCGAATCGACGTTTTTCCAGTTTCTTCCTCGTATTTGACGCGGATCTCTTCACTTGACGTGATCAGCTGTTCGTTCAAGTACCAAGAAATTGTTGGAGTTGGCACGCCGGTAACAACGGCACTAAACTTGATCGAATTTTCTTCTTCTGTCACTTGATCTTGAGGCAGTTTGGTGAATTCCGGCTTTTGTCCTTTTGGTACCACTTCGATCTTAAGAAAAAGTTAATGGTATAGGATAGTTGTATAGAAGTATTTGGAATGAATAGAAATTTAAATTGAAAAGAAAAATTATTAAAAGAAATTTAATCTCCTAACCCTGAATCAGGGAATCGGAGTGTGTATATTGAAGCAAAAATCGAAAATTAAAAAAAGTTTACTTTAGCTTTAGTTTCAGCGGATCCTTGAGCATTTTCAGCTTTGCAAGTGATCGTGCCGCTCATGTCGGGCGTGGCTTCTTTGATTTCAATGTGATGCTTTCCATTGCCATCGTCGACTATCTAAATACATGTACATGTTTTCGTTGTAATAAACAAAATTTTCAAAAATCGCCAACTTCGCACGTAATTTTCTAAAAAACGACAACGATTCAGAAGTTGTCGTAAAAACAAAAAATTCTCCATTTTTTATGAAATTTTTGAATATCAACAAAAAATGGCGACTTTTTTCCGAAGTGTTACTAGAAAACTTGCTTTAATTTTTTCACTTTCGTTCAATGGTTTTCCATCCAAGAGCCATGAAACTTTTGTTCCAGGGCTGGGATTCTCCAATTCAACATCCAAGCGTAATGGTGCACCTTCGTCCACCTTCGTGTCTTGAAGAGTGCTTTTGAACGCGGGCTTTGTTTCAGCTCGTTTCACTTCAACTTTTGCCTTGGCTCGATCCGTACCGGCGACGTTTTCGGCAATTACTTCAATCGATCCAGCTTGTTCAACTTTTACATTCGAGATTTTCAAAGTATGACGATTGTCTTGTTGGGTGATTGAGACCGATTCATGGTGTTCTTCGACGACTTTTTCGTTCAGCTCCCATCTTACTCTTGGTGCTGGAACACCAGTGACAACCGTGGTGAATTCGATAGTCTCTTTCTCTGTTATGGTGACATTTCGAGGGCCTTCAATGATCTTTGGTGCGATATTTTTAGGTTCTACTGTTAGTTGGGAGGAGCTGTCGACACTTCCGGCCTCATTTTGAGCTACGACAGTGATCCTGCCCTTATGTTCTTGAGTGGCTTTTTCGATTATTAGTGTGCTTTTGTTTCCTTCGGTGACTATTCGAACACCATTTTCTCCATCCTAAAGTGTTATATGATAAATTGAAAAGAATGAAAAAATACCTTTAAGGGTTTTCCATTGAGTTCCCATTTGAAATTGGGTTCATTCGAAGCAACGACTTCTTCTTTGATTTGTTCGTCTTCTTTTACAGTAATATCGCGTAATTTTTGTGAGAATTCCGGCTTTTCTTTGGGCTTAACTTTTTCCGTAACGATCAACTTTGCCGTTGTTTCTACAGCTTCACCTTTACGGCTAACAGCTCGGCATGCGACCGTGCCAGCATATTTGCTCGAGTCAATGGTTAGTTTGTAATCATAGTATTCATCGGCGGCTATTATTACTTCTAAAATTTGTTGGGTGTGCAAAAAGTGGATTTTGGTGATGTTTTAATTTTTTAAATTTTTTTGATTTTTTCTAATTTTTTCCGATTTTTTTCCAATTTTTTTCGATTTTTTAAAATTTTTTCCAATTTTTACAATTTTTTCCGATTTTTTCGATTTCTTTCAATTTTTTCCAATTTTTTCAATTTTTTCGATTTTTTTCAATTTTTTTGATTTTTTTTCAATTTTTACAATTGTTTCCCAATTTTTTTCGAATTTTTTCAAAAATCGCAAAAATTCACTTTTTTTGTTACACCGTGTAAATTAAAATTTCGAAAATCCCTTACCATGTCCATCGTGTTTGACTTGCTTGCCATCAACACTCCATTCCACATTCTCAGCGCCACGAATCGCCGTTGAGAATTGCGCCTTTTCGCCTTTTTCAACAGTTTGATCCACTAATGGCCTGACAATTTCCAACTTGGTAGTATCTTCAAAAGTTTCAACTTGAATTTCTTGCACAGTTGCTACTTCGGCTTTTTCTTCTGTGGATTTTGCCGCTTCTCCAAGTTTTCCAGTTGAATCTTCAAGCCCTTTGGTTTCTTCCAAGCTCTCTGTTTCCATAGCTTGCTCAGCCACTTTTTCGTCTAGTTTAGTCTTTTTTTGTGGTGGAGGTGGTTCTTCAACCGTTAATGAACATCCAGTTTCATCCACCCCAGCAGCGTTTTCGGCAGTGACGGAAATTGTAGCCGATTCATAGAAAGCATTCGTGTCCAAGGTGAGTCGAGAAACTCCATTTGCATCGGTTTCTATCTTTGCGCCGTGGGTTGTCTCCTTGATTTTGCGTCCACCAACAGACCATTGATAGACTGGCGCGGGCACTCCATCGGCATGCGCTTCGAAAACGGCTTCAGTGCCTCTTTCAACTGTGATACTTTTCGGTCTTTGATCAAAACTTGGTTGTTTCGGCTTCTTGTTGACTGTTAGAACAGCTTCAGTGGTGGCTTCGCCTTCAGAATTACGGGCCGTACAGCTAATTTTTCCGGCTTCGTCCAATCGAAGATCTCGGATTTCAACCTTGCTGCTTCCATTGAATTCGCGAAATTTCACACGGTCCGACTCAACAAGTCGTTGTCCATTTAATGTCCAGATGTATTCAGCGCGAGGCTCGGCGTCAACTTCGACCTCAAAAATCACTGCGTTTCCTTCATTTTCGGCTTTATCTTTAAGCTGCTCCTTGAAGACCGGAGCTTTCTTCGGCTTTTCGGCTGGTAGGACAATCAGACGTGCCTTTGTCTCAAATCTTCCAACCGAATTCTCGGCTCGACATAAAATAGTTCCAGCGTAATGGGTTGAATCGATAGTAAGCTTGTGATCACTGCCACTAGAAACGATTTGCACTCCTTGAGAGTTCACATCCAGCGGAGCTCCATTGATAAACCACTTAACAGTTGGGTTGGGGCTGCCGCGAACAGTAGTTTCGAAGACAGCTTTCTCACCAAATTTCACAGTTTGGTCTTCAATATCTTTGATAAATGTCGGCGCACTTCGAGATTCCTCCTCTTCGGGCTCGACGACTAACCGGGCACGACTTTCAGCCTGCCCATGCTGATTTGTCGCTCGAGCAAGAATTTCTCCATCATGCTTGTCAATATTAGTGTTTTGTATGATAATCTTGTAATGGTTGTCTTGTTGTAGAATCTCTACACCATCTTGACCATTTTTTAATGGTTTGCCATTGAGGAAGAATTCCACGGTTGGGTCGGGATATCCGCTAACGTCGCAGTCGAATGAGACACTTGTCTTTTCTGTGACTGTACGATCATCGAGTGGTTTGTCGAATTGTGGTGCTTTCGGTGGGACTCGCACTTTCAAACGACCTTCACAGCTAGTCGTGCCTAGTCTGTTCTTGCCTTGGCATGTCACCATGCCATCGAAGTGCCGAGTCACGTCTTTTATTGTCAGAATACAAATGCCATCTTCGTTGATCATTTTGATTTTTTCCGACGGTGTCAATGGTATTCCATTGATAAACCAGACGACTTCTGGGACTGGGTCGCCGGTTAAGACGGATTTGAACCGCACCGAGTCTCCTTCGTCACACTCAACGTCTTCGACGACGGACTAAATTTTTTGGAATTAACCAAGATTTGTCGGTATGTCGAAATTTTAGAACACCGTCCCCTTCCCTGAATCAGGGAGGCATTTTCGAGATTCGGGAATACATGCAATCGATTCCTCGCATAGAAAACTCCCAGGGATGACATTTTCGACAACATAGCCCTCTGCACGGATATTTTCGATTTTCGTTTTAATACATCTTCCCTGAATCAGGGAAGCATTTTCGGGATTTGAAATCGAAAAACCTCTCATCTTTTCTGCTTTTTAGCCGGCTCTTACGATTTATCGCCAAATCCGGGTTAATTAAAAAGCCGATAAAACAGTACCTGGAATTCGGGAGCAACGTGATTTTTATCCGGATCTGGTTGAACTACAAGTTGGGCCTTTGTTTCGGTAACACCATATTCGTTGGTGATCTTGACAGCGTATGTACCCGAGTCATCGGGTTGTGCATCTCGGATTTCCAGCTTGGCATTTTGGCCGTCATATTCTAATCGGAAGTCGTGTGATGGCCTCAATGGTTGATCGTCAACAAGCCAGACGAGTTCTGGCTCTGGCCAACCCTCAACATCACATTCAAAACTAACAACTTCGCCTTCTTTGCATTCTTGGTCTTTGAGGGTCGTTGTAAAAGCTGGTGGGGCGGCTTCTTTTTCGACTGAAACAAAATGTATGAACTAGGCGTAAAAATGGGTATAGGTTCTAATGGAACGATACGAATGAAACGAAACCAAATTCAGGGTTTTCGTGTCAATATTCAGATAAATTCAAAAAAGCGATACGAATGAAACGATCAAATGAAACAATACGAATTAAACGACATAATGAAGCGAAACCAAATTCAGGGTTTTCGTGTCAATATTCAAGCAAATTCAAACCGGACAATTTCCAGGACGCCGTCTGGAAATGAAATTGTTTCATTCGTATCAAACAATTTCATTTCCAGACGGCGTCTGGAAATCTTTCGGTTTGAATTTGCCTGAATATTGACACGGAAACCCTGAATTTGATTTTGTTTCATTCTGTCGTTTCATTCATGTCGTTTCATTTGTATCGTTTCATTTGAATTTGCCTGAACATTGACACGAAAACCCTGAATTTGGTTTTGTTTCATTCTGTCGTTTCATTCGTGTCGTTTCATTTGTATCGTTTCATTTGAATTTGCCTGAACATTGACACGAAAACTTTGAATTTGGTTTCGTTCATTCTGTCATTTTATTTCAAACCTTTCGTTTCATTCGAATCTATGCCAAAAAATGGCTATCTAGATTACCTTTTAGAACTCTAAAGAATGCTGACGTGGAAGCTTGTCCGTATTCATTGGTGGCGACACAAGTATAGCGACCGGTATCTTCGACCTGGACTGGATCAACGGTCATGGCGAAAAAGCCATCCTCATCTGCATAGAATGTATGTCTATCATCTTCCTTTAAGAGCTGGTCCTCTTTGTACCTATAATAATAGTTTGAAAATTTTTATCTTTAGTTCATTTTGTACTCAACATTTTTAGTGATGTAATGTTTTTGTTTTAGAAAGTTTTAAGTGGGCATTTATAGGTCATTCGCTAGCTTTTTTTATTGCGTCTCGGCTCTCTCGGAATGTGTGTAGTAAAATGAGACCAGAGCACTACAACTGCTCCGATTCGATCAATTTTGACGTTTTGCATTTGATCGAACAGGCGCTAACTTGATGCCTTGAGCTAATATGCGATGAATGCTCTCTACTATCGCTAAAGATCTTTTGGGGCGTAAGATTGACTCATGGACATATGAACTAAAAGATAAAGAAAACTTTCACACACATACCAGGTTATTTCTGGAAGTGGATAGCCAGTCACTTTGAGACACATTTTAGCTGAAGATTCTTGCAGAGTGCGGAATCCATATTGGGTTCGGGTGACCCTGGTGCCTTGCATTTCAAGGGTTGTTCCAGTGGTTGCTAAATAGTGTTGAAGAATGGAATTTTTAAGACTTATCTAGTAGTAAATTGACGCTCCGGGGTTTATCTTGCTACGAAAAACCGTTTTCGATGAAATTTTTTTCAAGAGATGGTGAACAGTATTCAGGAAGAGGATGGTGGAGTTAAAGGACTAGTTCAGTTAGATAAACGTGCCAATAATTTGTACATATTCGAAAAATTCAAGAAAAATAGAGCATTTTTTGTTTTTACAGTATGTACTGAATCGCTATAGTTTTCGAGATAATTGAATTTGAAAATTGGCTTGGGCTTAGGCTTAAAGGACCAGTTCAGTCAGATAAACGTGTTTTTCAGCTTGATGAGACGAAAAAAATGCTACCAAAATTATTCGATTTGAAAATTGTTTTGGGTTATTGAAACGAAAACTCTGATTCAGGGTTTTCGTTTCAATAACCCAAAACAATTTTCAAATCTAATAATTTTGTTATCATTTTATTCGTCTAATCGAGCTGAAAAATATGCCATCTTTTATTTTGATTTAAAAAAATTTCGTCAAAAACGGTTTTTCCTAGTATAATAAAACAAAGTGTGTCGATTTACTATTAGACTTGGTGCACAACTTACTCCAATCAATACTGCTTCCACCGCTGTATAAACTGGTGGATGAACCCGTTGGAGAAATAACCGGTGGTGATTTGATCTTTTTGCGTGGTGGGCCTTCATCGGGACCTAAAAATTTAAGTTGTGGAAAAATGAATGGAGCTATTGTGGATCATGGGGTCACCCCAGGGTCAAAAATCGAAAAAAAAATTTTCCAAAATTTTTAAAAAATGACATATTTAGGGGTAATTTTATGCAAAAAATAGATTGCGCGCATTCTCGAAGCTTGAAACCCTTTATTTAACACATAAAAATTGAAAAATACGTACCCCTATATTATAAAAATACGTATTTTTCAATTTTTAAGGGTCAAATAAAGGTTTTCACGCTTCGGGGATGCGCGCAATCGATTTTTCGCATAAAATTACCCCTAAATATGTCTTTTTTTAAAATTTTAGAAAGAAAATTTTTGGAGCTCTTCCCCCTGAAGAGACGCAATCAACAGGACTCCAAAAAACTTATAAATTTTTTGAAGTAATTTTATGGAAAAATATCCTCTACAGGCTTAGGCCTAGGCTTAGGCTTAACCTTAGGCTTAAGCTTAGGCTTGGGCTTAGGCTTAGGCTTAAGCCTAGGTCTAAGCCTAACCCCAAGTCTAAGCCTAGGCTTAAGCTTAGGCTTAGGTTTAGGCCTAGGCTTAAGCATAAGCTTAGGCTTAAGTTTAGGCTTAGGCTTAAGCCTAGACCTAAGCCTAAGTCTAGACCTAAGCTTAAGCCTAAGCCTAAGCCTAGACTTAGGCTTAAGCTTAGGCTTGGGCTTAGGCTTAAGCCTAGATCTAAGCCTTTAGAGGATATTTTTCCATAAAATTACTTCAAAAAAGTATCATTTTTTGGAATCCTGTTGATTGTGTCTCCCCAAGGGGAAGAGCTCCAAAAAATTTTTTAATTTTTGACCATGTGATGGCCCCCTAATCCACAATAGCTCCAAATGAATAAATGGTAAGGCTAAAAATCGCAACCATTCATTAGACTACTCTTTCTTGACGTCGATGTATAATCACTGACATCAGTGGTGCGCATTTCGAAATCGGTTGTAGTTATCGTTTCGGTGGCTGTTTCCTGCTCGGCCACTAGAAATTACAAAAAAATTAACTTACACCATGAGGGATCGACGAGTTCGAGACCGCCTTCCTCGGTGTCGAGCAACTCGATTATGTACATCACACGGATCACCATTTTGACCGTATAGTGTTAGAACAGTAATTCAAATAAATTTAAGAGAATCCAACGAAAAATATAAGAGAAAACTCAATTTTTTGAGTTAAAGAAAGACTGGAATAATCCAACAATAACGAATCGGAATGAAATCAAACTTTGGGCGTACTTCAGGGGCTGTTTGAAAAGTTTAGCTTATTACTACTACTAAATGGAACTTCATGGGCTCGGTCGTGGGATAGATACCGACGACTAGCCCAATCAGACTAACAGAATTTTCAAACTAACAGAATGTTCCAAATATAGTTCTTCGGGAATAAAAAAATAGCCCAAAAAGATGAATAAAAACGTTGCTCGTATTGTGTGTGTGTCGATGTTAGACAAGGAAATCTTGGAACAAGCTTCCGTCGAGAAAGAAAGACGGACCAAGAGCTGTGCTATATCGCCTGGCTGCACGAACGAACGAACTCGCTGAAGATGAGCAGCTGATTGAGGATTTTCCTGCATTCATTCACTCTCTCGCACACGATTTAGCCGGCTCTCTTCCCGATCCGAATCGATCCATGTTCTGTTTTCGTATTGTGTCTATTTTGCTTGTTGATGGTCTGCTTCTTCTCTCGCCGTTGTTAGAGTAAATAGTTACTCATTAGCGACCAAACGTGTATGCAAAGGTGAGACTTTTGCAAGCGACTACGTCGGCCTCTCTCCATTCTTTTAGAATGGTGATAGGATCGAAACAAGCCGGGTTAAACATATCAGCCACTATAACAAAAAAATGCCGCCCGCACGCCTGCCATCGATCCTGTAGCCCCCGCAATTCCAAGGCTACAACTGCCGCAAACACCAGTTGCCCATTTTATGATGAGCAATGGTTTGTGGCTTAATAGCCGATGTCCGTTTTCACTATTTTTTTCGAAATTTATGTAACAAGAATGGACAGACATTTTTTGGAAGACAGATTTTTTGAGGCTGAATGGCTATAAATCTTTTCTCGGAGTGTGTCCAAAGTTGAAATAAAGATCAATTGTAAGAAAAGAATTTTTGTTAAAAAACCAGTCCGGTCGGAAAAAAGTTGTTATTTTTGTAGATATTCGGAAAGTTGATGAAAAATGGAGCATTTTTTATTTTTACGATAAATTCTTAATCGTTATAGTTTTTGAGAAAATTGTATGTGAAGTTGGCGATTTTTGAAAAATTTGTGTATTACAACGAAAGTTTTTCCCCTGAATCAATAAATTCTGTATATTGAGAAGAAAATAATTCAAAATTTTTGAACATTAGAAAAAAATAAGTACAGCATTTTTTATAACTCGACGAGACGAACAAAATGACACCAAAATTATCAAATTTGAAAATTGTTTTGGGTTATTGAAACGAAAATTCTGATTCATGTTTTCGTTTCAATAACCCAAAACAATTTTCAAATTGGATAATTTTCATGTCATTCTGGTCGTCTCGTCGAGTTATAAAAAATGCTATATTTATTTGATTTTTTCTTAATTCAGGGGAAAGCTATCAGGTACATGTTTTCGCTGTAATACACAAAATTTCAAAAATCGTCAACTTCACACGCAATTATCTCGAAAACTACAACAATTCAGAACATGCCGTAAAAACAAAAAATGCTCCATTTTTCATCAACTTTTTGAATATACACTTTTTGCGCCGCTGGTCAAAGACACTGTAATTGATAAAGAAAAATGGCCAGAATGGTGATCATATGTGCTGTCTCATTATTAAACAAATGTTCTTACCCATAGTTTCCTGCATTTCGGTCAAGTCTTTGAGCCATGCCTTCCTGATAAATTCTTGACCCAGGAGGTCTTTGGCCCTTATTCTGAATGTTGGTAAACCGGCTTCATTTGGCTTTAAAACAATGGCATCTTCATCAATTGTGTATTGTCTGATTGTATATTTATCTAGCTAGAACAAGATGGTCATTACACAGATGCATTAAAAAATGATTATACAGGGTGGGCCAAATTTGGCACTTATGCATTATCCCCCCCCCCCCTAGAGGGAGGGATTTTGCATAAATTTATGCAGAATCCCCCAGGCTGAAAAAGAAAAAAAAATCAATTTTTCATTTTTTAAGCTTTGATTTAGGCTTAGGCCTAGGCTTCGGTTTAGGCTAAAGGCCTAAACCTTATGTCTTAGGCTTTTTCTAGGCGAGGAATCGATTGCGCGCATTGCCGAAGCTTGAAAACGCTTCCCTGATTCAGTGATTGCTATAAGTTGCCTGAATTTCAATAAAAGCTTGTTTATTGAAACGATTGACAGGATAGCTATGTCCAATCGTTTCAATTTGACTGAATTTTAACAGAAATGAAAAGAATTCTTTTTCTTTCTCAGTTTGAATGTTTGTGCTCTTTTCTCTCTCTCTCTCCTTTTATGCTTTAAAAAAATAAATTTTTGTACGTGGGGTATACCCCTAAAAAGGCTCAGAAATTCGAATTCACTAACAAAATTTTTTTCGAAGCATAGCTATTATTGTAGAGCATAGTCACTTTGCCTTTAGAAAAAATAAAATTAACGCGCCATTCGTTAAGTCTAAGGAGATAGAGCTCATCGAAGTTTAACTTAAAACTCACTATCACTTAGTTTGAAAAGACGATTTTTATAAATATGCCTCGGTGGTGCAGTGACAAAGCAGCGGCTGTTTCGAAAACAGTTTGCGCGGGTTCGAATCACATAATCTTATGTCTTTTTACTTTGTAAAATAAAATATTTGAAAAAACCTAAAGTGACATACAGGAATCGAACCCGCAAACTTTGTGGTGCAGTGACAAAAGCAGCCGATGCTTTGTCACTGCACCACCGACGCATATTTATATAAAGGCGTCTTTTCAAACTAAGTGATAGTGAGTTTTAAGTTAAACTTCGATGATCTCTGTCTCCTTAGACTTAACGAATGGCGCGTTAATTTTATTTTTTCTAAAGGCAAAGTGACTATGCTCTACAATAATAGCTATGTTTCGAAAAAAATTTTGATGGACATGTACTGACAGTTTCCTTGTAAGTCAGGGAAGCGTTTTCAAGCTTCGACAATGTGCGCTATCGATTCCTCACCTAGAAAAACCCCTAGACAGCTGGTTTTCCAGCGAAAAGTCGATTTACATTTTCGCTTCAATAAACCCACCGCCTTCCCTAAGTCAGGGAAGCGTTTAAAATTCTGAAGCTTCGAGTTGTTACCAAGGGAAAAATCGAATTTTTTCAAATTTTTCCGTTTTCGATTTTTTACTCAGATCGTTTTCCTATTGTCCTGGGATGAATTAAAACAAAAATGATCAAAAACGGATTTATTTTTTAAAAAGTTATGAGCAAATTTAGCGTTTGCGAAAATTTGGCCCATCCTGAAAAACGAATAAGAAAACATTTTACACTTGTTAGAAGTTAAAAATATTCTGTGATTAAATTTGTGCATGCCTATATAAAAATGACTAACCCGAATAGTGGCATAGTGTGTATAAGTAGCTGGGTCGACACGATCGTCACGCGTTGTGATCATCAATTTATTTTTGAACAAAAATAGGTAACGCTCTTCGGCATCGCCATCACCTTCCCAAACTTGGAAAAGATCCTATATGATGGTTTTTATTAAAGGCAAACAATGAAAACCATCTTACATGTCTATAAATTCTTCCCAGGCGATTCGCATCGCCAGGATAACTTAAAATATTCTTTATGAAAATGGCGTCGTCGGCACGTTTTGGAACAGAAGTCAGCAGTTCGAGGGCTTTTTGCATGCTTCGAGTGCTGCATTGCGCACGGGCCGAGTATTTGATAATTTCCTATTCAAATTGAGTTGATTGGAAATAAAAGAGAGAAAGTTACCATTAGTGTTAGATCCCGTCCTGGTCCGAAAATCCTGGGATTTTTTGGATCTAGTCACGAAATTTTTGCTCGAAACTCGATTCCGTCCCGAATCCCACATGCACCTTATTTAGAATATCCCCTCTGTGGAACATGCCCTTTAGTCGGCTCAAAATTCGCATAATTCGAGCTTCAAAAAGTAGTCTAAAAAGCGCTCAATAGACACAGTTTTCACCGGCATAAGCTCTAATGAAACGAAGAGAATGGAATGATACGAATGAAACGACAAACGAAACCAAATTCAGAGTTTTCGTGTCAATATTCAGGCAAATTCAAACCCGTTTCCGGATGATCGGTTTTCTGATTTTATCGATTTTTTCGGTTGTTTTAACTTTTTCGGTTTTTTTCAAATTTTTCGATTTTTTCGACTTTATCGATTTTGACTGTCAATTTCCGAATGAGCAAGATTCGGGATTCAGACATTTAATTCAATAACATAAAAAATTACAAATCCCGACATTCTTAACCCCGTCCCGGCCAAGAGGTTGGGTCGATCCCGGGGATCTAACACTAGTTACATCCCTATTAATAGCAAGATCTAAAATCTACCTTGAAAAAGTCTGAATATTGCTTTATCCGATCTGCTATTTGTTTTAAATAATCCACATAGTCTTTTGCACCGGCTTCAACTTTAGCACTTATGTTCTAAAAATTAAGATGCTATACAATGTCATAGTATTTGTAAATCTTTTGAAAACAAGATAAGCAAGAGAAAGAGAACTTTTCCTAACGAACTTTTCCTACTGACTCTTCCTAGAGAGAAATATCTTAATATATATTGATCATTGTTGGTGAACAATCATAATGGCGACAATTTTTTGTTTAAAGGGGGTATAAATTATGGACTATTTCATGAAAACAATTTTTTCTAAAATGATCATTTTTAGGGGTAATTCTATGCGGGAAATCGATTGTGCGCACTCCTAAATTATGAAACACTTCCTTGACCCTAATTCAGAGAAGGAATAGGTGTATTGAAGCGAAAATCGAACATTTTCGAATTTTTATGAGAAAACCATCTATTCTTAGGTTTTTCTTGGGGGGGGGAATCGATTACGCGCATTCCCAAGCCGCGAAAACTCTTCCTTGATCCTGATTCAGGGATAGGATACGTATTTACGTAAATAAATTGATTTTCGCTTCAATACACTGATTTCTTCCCTGAACCAGAGTCAAGGAAGCGTTTTCACAAAAATGCGCACAATCGCTTTCCCGCATAGAATTACCCCTATGATCATTTTAGAAAAAATTTTTCATGAAATAGTCTATAGTTTATACCCCTTTGTATTAAAAAAAAACTATCGCCATAGGCGAAACATTTTTTTAGAAAATGCTTGGTTTTAAGCTGAAAATGTTCAGGTAATCGATTTTTTCTGGAAAATGAAATTTTTTGGAAAATTTTGTACAATTTTTGGTGAAAAATCATAATGAGAGACCATCTTAGAAATCTTAGTTTCTTAGAAGAATTTATAACACTAACAAGGAATAGTCGCGAAGTGACAGTTAGGGATTTTCGATATTTCGACGCAAATCGATAGATAACATGATTATAAGTAGTGTTCGATCCCGGGTCCGGGATCGACACTTTGTTCGGGACGGGATTTTTCGGGACGAGAAAATTCGGGACAGATGGGATTCGGGACGGGATCAAAACTTCGGGATTTTCGGGACGGGCGGGATCGCAAAAATTTTGACCTTTTAACATATTTTTCCAAAAAACGTTGAAATTTTTCATTTATTAAATTAAAATTTTCGCTACATACTGCAATGTGATTAAAAAACCGATTTTTTGTGGTTTTTGAAAGTTTTTTCGAAACTACAACCTCGAAATTTGCCAAAATTCTTCCAAAAAATTTGGGGGTAATATGATTTTTAGGGGTGTAAATTTTATTTTCGGGACGGGATAAGGTTTTGGCTTGTCGGGATTCGGGACGGGATCAGAATTTTATAAAATTTTCGGGACGAGATGCCCAAAAACCCGGAATTTTCGGGACGGAACGGAATCGGGACGGGATGGGATCAAACACTAATTATAAGACACGTTGTGTAACAATTTCTTTCCGAGGTTCAAGGTAGGTTTCAGAACATAACAAGTGCTTAAAAAATAAGCCACTATATGTAAAAAGTTAAGGACGAGGTTGGGATTCGAACCCAGAATATCAGAGTCAAAGACGAAAGCGCTATCGAATGCGCCACTCGTGCTTCGAATCATCGTCTTACAACTTTTATTGTGTACTTATACTTTATCTATCTTTTTTTACCAATAGCAACATAATCAAAAAAGGCCAAAAAATTATCTTATTCCTTCGTCTTTTTGATTATGTTGCTATTGGTAAAAAAGATAGATAAAGTATAAAGTACACAATAAAAGTTGTAAGACGATGATTCGAAGCACAAGTGGCGCATTCGGTAGCGCTTTTGCCTTTGACTCTGATGGTCTGGGTTCGAATCCCAGCTTCGTCCTTAACTTTTTGCATATAGTGATTAATTTCTTTTAAGCACTTCTTATGTTCTGAAACCTAACTTAAACCTCGTATGGAAAAGAAATTTTTACACAGCTTGTCTTATAATCATGTTATCTACAGATTTGGTCGAAATAATGAAAATCCCTGACTGACACTTCGCAACTATTCATGTAATTTAATGAGGGGTATCTACGAATACGCGAATCAGGAAACGAAAAGAAATCAGAAAAATTTAAAGAAGTAAGACAACGGACAATTTTGAATACAAGTAATAGATCAGCAATTGCACGGCGATATTCTAAAGTTTGGAACTTTAAAGGACCAGTTTAGTCAGTTACAACCATATGAAAAAAATGATATATTCGATAAGATCATGGAAAAATGGAGCATTTTTTGTTTTTACGGCATGTTCTGAATCGTTGTAGCTTTCAAGATAATTGCGTTTGAAATTTTGAATTTGTCACAAGCTCTTCGTTGTAATACACAAACTTTTTTGAATTTTTGCGAAAAAATCGATTTTTTAAATTTTCATAAAATGAACATTGTAGCTATAATTTTTTATAGCTAAATGAGACGAACAAAATGACACCAAAATTANATAACCCAAAACAATTTTCAAATTGGATAATTTTGGTATCATTTTGTTCGTCTCATTTAGCTATAAAAATTGCTACAATGTTCATTTGATGGAAATTTAAAAAATCGATGCAAAAATCGATTTTTCCGCAAAAAATTCAAAAAAGTTTGTGTATTACAACGAAAACGTGTACATAAATTCAAAATTTCAAACGCAATTTTGGGTGTTTTTGGGTGCGGGTACTAGCACCTAACTTTTCGGGCCCTGGTGAAAAGACGACACTGTTGTATTCCAAAATAGGCCTAGCATAAACAGTATGGATTTCAAAACAGAGTTGGTCATCATAGGTAATTCCAAGATCGCTGATTCAAGCGATTTTCGCTTCAATATATCCACCCTAACGTTCATAAAGTTGACACGAAACGATCAATCCTATTACGCGCAGCGTTGTTTTTGAAGTCTAATAATTTTTCCACGACGAATTAGGTCATATAAACAAAATAGAAGTCGTATCTCGTGTTCTCAACGTTATCATACCAACTTTATTCATGTCAACTTTATCGTGTCAACCTTTCGTGTCAACTTTATGAACGTCTCCACCTTTTGAAGGTCAATGGAGTTGTTTGAATTCTTTGATGGGGTAGGTATATTGAATCGAAAATCGCTTGAATCAGAATCAGGATAAATTTTTCAGCGTCGAAAATGTGCGCAATCGATTCCTCGCATAAAATTATCCTCAAAAAATATTTTTCGAAAAGAATCCAAAATACCCTGAATCAGGGTATTTTGGAAATATTGGGTTGTATCATAAATTTCCGGATTTTGCTATTTGCATGGAATCTTTACAAAAATGACTCCTAAGGCGTTTTCCTATGCGAGAAGTCGATTGCGAGCATTGCCGAATCGTAAACATTCTTCCCTGACCCTGATTCAGGGACAGAAGTGAGTATATTAAAGCGAAGTTGAACCAAAATTCGAATTTTCACCATAAAACCAATTGTAGAGGGTGGGCCGAAATAAATGGACCCCCCAAAATATCGATCAGATTTTCTATGAGTTTTATTATTTTGATGTGGGTAAATTTATATAAGGAATCGATTACGCGTATTTTCAAAACATGAAAAAATTACCCTGGCCATCTTCGGCGATTTTTTCCACAAATTTTTGTGAAAAATTCTCAAAATTCACCCTGTAGATTTACAGGGTGCATAAAAACCAGAATTTGAGCGATTTTTTCATATTTTTCGACCCGAATTTTTTTTTCAAAAATGGCCCTATTAAGGCTAATTTTATGCGAGGAATGGACTGCGCGTATTCCCGAAGCTTGAAAACGCTTTCCTAACCCTGATTCAAATAAGTTGATGTCTTGAAGCGAAAATATGAAAATTTTGGATTTTTCTTCTGAAAATCATCGTTCATGGGGTTATTTTATGCGGGGAATCGCGATTGCGCGCATTCCCGAAGCTTGAAAACGCTTCCTCTTGATCCTGATTCAGGAAAATAGGTGTGTTTTCGATTTTCGCTTCAATATACACACCTATTTCCCTGAATCAGGGTCAGGGAAACGTTTTCAAGCTTCGGGAATGTGCACAATCGATTCTTCGCATAAAA
>OZJO01001510.1:0-13060 GCA_900406225.1 Acrobeloides nanus
ATAATTAAGTAAAAAAAGATTTATTATTAATTAAAAACATAATAAATAATGAAAGACATTATTGCACTGATTAGTGGGAAAAAAATGAAAGACAATCCGAAAGACTACAAGATGGGAAGGTGTGCTTTGAAAATTTGGGAGCTACTACACAATACGGGGGGCCACCCAAGATGGGAAGGTGTGTCTTGAAAATTTGGAAGCTACTACACAATACGGGGGGCCACCCAAAATTTTTTTTGGAAATGACCCCTCTAGGGGTAAAAACGTACGGGAAATTTGAATTTGGCATTTACGAATCGAAAAAACGCTTCCCTGATTCAGGGAAGGCGTATTGTGTATTGAAGCGAAAAGTCGCAAAAAATGCAATTTTTGCCTAAAAACGACCCCTTTTGGGGGTAAAAATCGAATTTTCGCGTCGATATACAGCTTTTCTTGAATCCAAGGAATTTTCTAAATGTCAAATTCGGGTTCCCCACACATTTTTATCCCAAAAGGGGTCGTTTTTAGGCAAAAATCGCATTTTCGCTTCAATACACAATACGCCTTCCCTGAATCAGGGAAGCGTTTTTTCGCTTCTAAAGTGTCAAATTCGGACGAATTTTTCGATTTTTGAGGAATTTTTTGATTTTTGACGAGTTTTTCAATTTTTAACGAATTTTTAATTTTTGACACATTTTTCAATTATTTCATTTTTATCCCAAAAGGGGTCGTTTTTAGGCAAAAATCGCATTTTCGCTTCAATACACAATACGTCTCCCCTGAATCAGGAAAACGTTTTTTCGCTTCGAAAATATCAAATTCGGATTCCTCGCATGTTTTTACTCCTAGAGGGGTCATTTCCAGAAAAATTTTCACGTGGGTGCCCCCCATTGTGTAGTAGCTCCACGATAGATTATGGAGTGGGGTCTAAAAAGGCTAACTTTTTGATAACGTAATATATGAACGACCCCCTAAAATGCAAAATTATTACAAATACTACTATCAAATGAATATCACAGAAATAAAAAAGTGAATATATTATGTCAAATAAAAGAGAAAAAATTATTGGAATAATGTAACCTTAAGAATTTCATTAAGGACAAAAGGCAGACTCTGTTCGGAATGCATGAAAGAAAGCGTTTTTTCACGACATTCCAAAAGCTTGCTAATGAGTAGCTCGTTTTGTTTGCGTAGCCGCAATGCTTCTTGCTAAAATTGGTTGTTCATTTCCTTATTGTTTCAAATAAAAGAGTTGTACCTGTGTGGTTGCCGAATGCACTTCCAAATAACTGCATTTCGTTTGAATGACGGCCAATTTTGTTTTTAACAAATTGCATTGACAACAAGAAGTGGCTGAAGCGGATGATGAGCTATTCGATGGAGAGGCGCTGCTATTTGTCGCTGTCGGACTGTTATCATTTCCATTTTGTCCAGGATTCTCTTCTATTGGATCGACTATGTTCTAAAAAATTTTTTGGCTTATTTTTGGGCCTTACTAATATGTCTCGACGTCGTCGAGACTGTATTAATTGCAAGTTGGGGAGCACTAATTGCAATTAGTGCTCGTCTCGACGTCGAGACGCAAAATTTAAAGCGAGAATAACTTTTCAGGGTCAACGAAATTTCTAGAGTTAGGAAACCGATAGAAAATGGATCGGTTTCGGTTTTTCTCGTACGGTTTTGGAGTAAATCGGTCGTTGAATTCACCCATTTCATTTGGGTGAGTTTAACGATAAATTTAAAAAAATTAAGTTTTTTCAACATGTAAAAAAGATTAAGAAACACTCATTTCTAAATATCTAATTTCGTTTAGGCTTTGGTTTAGGCTTAGGCTTAGGCCTAAGCTTAAGCCTAAATGGCAATCAGTTCTCCTCTCGACACAAAATTTAAAGTGAAATAACTTTTCAGGATCAACGAATCTTCGAATGTGCTCTTTTTTACATTTTTGTGCATCTTTTGGTGAGCTGCAAATTTACTGCTGCCGTAATCGAAAATTCATTGACCCTGAAAAATAAAACCGTCTCGACGTAACAAATACAATTAGTGCTCGTCTCGAAATCGTCGAGACAAATTAGTGGAGGCCCTGAAAAAGAAAACCGTCTCGACGCCGAAAGTGCAATTAGCGCTACAATTGACGCTTCCATTTGAATTAGTGGAGGCCCTGAATAAAAAATATTTACAAGAGGAGAGTCTTCATTTTCATCGACCCGCAGAGTATCGCTGTTATAATAGCTTTCGGGAATATGGTTGACCAAACGACCACTCTCACTTGAAGACATGGAATCTCTGGAAATAAAAGTTTTTTTAAGCAAATTAGAAAATGCAAACTTTTCAGACGTATTATTATAGTTAGCAGAATCTGCAGGCACATCACATGTTTTTGGTCGGTCTTGATTTTCGTGACTTTCTACATCTTCGATTACTTGGATCTCCTCTGAATCATCCGTCGAGCTGTTGCTCGATACCGACTCGACACTTTGGTCCAAACCATCACTTCCACTTGCATTACCTATATCTGTAATTTGTCTAATAGCAAAATTTAGTGATCACTTGGTAAATCTTTTTTAGACAGTTTAGCCATTAGAGTATTCCGTGATGGATCTGGGAAAGGCTGCCATGGTGGATTATTGTTCAAGAAGAGTCTCTCTCTCAACTTGCTCATAAGTTCTTCGTTGTTTTGTTGCATTAAAGAAAATGGTGGGAAGAATTGTGCTAAATAGAGATCAATTTATACATTATCAAGATAAAAAATATTGGGCTGTTGCATAAGTATTGGGTTGTTCCATAATTTTCCGGATTTTTTACATAAATTTTGAGCGGAAAATTTTTTCTAAAATTTTCTAAAAATGACCAATATAAGGGTAATGTAGGGAATCGATTGCGCGCATTCCCGAAGCGTGAAAATGCTTGCTTGATCCTGATTCAGGCAACGGGGTGGATGTATTGAAACGAAAATTAACTAGAATTCGGATTTTCGCCGGAAAACCGGCTGTCTAGGGATTTTTCTAGGCGGGAATTCGATTGCGCACATTTTCAAATGATTTTCAAAAAATTTCCTTGACACTTATTTAAGCGATTCTCGTATCCTTATATGTATACTCGCTAAAGAGATTTCATGAAATAAGTGTCAAGGAAATTTTTTGAAAATCATTTGAAAATGTGCGCAATCGATTCCCCAGCCTAGAAAAACCCATAGACAGCTGGTTTTCCGACGAAAATCCGAATTTTAGTTCAGGTTCGCTTCAATACACCTATCCTTTTCCTGAATCAGGGCCAAGCAAGCATTTTCACGCTTCGGAAATGCACGCAATCGATTCCCCCGATAAAAATACTTCTATAGAGGTCATTTTTGGAAAAAATTTTTCTGGCCCAAAATCATATAAAAATCACAAAAATCCACTTTTTTGAAACACTCTGTATAAACACCATGGCTACACTTTACAACATACCAGTCTTACTCTTCATGTGTGTGTTTAAATTTGCATACTACTAACCTAGCGATTCACTACTAAATGGAAGACCAGCAACAGCGTTTGCCATGGAATGTAACGAGGCAAATGGATTAGGACCATGTGTTAGGCTCTGTGGAGTTGCATGTCCCAATCCAGGTGGCATAAGACCATGAATTGGAAAATTTCCTAGTAAGTCGCTAGTCGGTGGAACACCTTTGCCCAAGATTGGAAGAGAAACGGACTTTCCCTCTTCTTTTGCCTTAAATCCACATATAAATTTAAAGGACTAGTCCTGTTGTGAAAAAAGTGACAACGATTCAGAATTTACCATAAAAAATGCTCCATTTTTTATGAACTTTCCGAATATCAACAAAAATGGCAACTTTTTTCCTGGTCCTTTAAGTTGTATATTCATATAAAATGACATACTTGTACATGCATATGTAGACTGGTCTTGTCCGGGAATGCCCAATTGCAGCACCGGCACATGAATAGTCGTGCGATGCTATGCTGCTTGGCCATGTGCATGCGTAGCGTTTCATTGCCTAAAAGTTTCATTTAAAGAACCATTTCAGTGGGAAAAAAGTTGCCATTGTTTTGTTGATATTCTGAAAGTTCATGAAAAATGGAGCATTTTTTGTTTTTACGGCATATTCTGAATTGTTGTAATTTTCGAGATAATTGCGTTTGAAACTGTTCATACTTTTCGTTGTAATACACAAACTTTTTTGAATTTTAATCGATTTTGTAAATTTTCATAAATGAAAAAATAAATTTTTGTGAAAAATCGAATTTTGGTTGAAAATTTGAATTTTTTGTGAAAAATCTATTTTTTGCATCGATTTTTAAATTTTCACAAAATGAACATTGTAACAGTTTTTATAGCTAAATGATACGAACAAAATGACACCAAAATTATCCAATTTGAAAATTGTTTTGGGTTATTGAAACGAAAATCCTGAATCAGAATTTTCGTTTCAATAACTCAAAACAATTTTCAAATTGGATAATTTTGGTGTCATTTTGTTCGTCTTAGCGAGCTATAAAAAACTGTTACAATGTTCATTTTATGAAAATTTAAAAAATCGATTAAAAATTCAAAAAAGTTTGTGTATTACAACGAAGAGCTTGTACACAAATTCAAAATTTCAAACGCAATTATCTCAAAAACTACAACGATTCAGAACATACCATAAAAACAAAAAATGCTCCATTTTTCATCAACTTTCCAAATATCAACAAAATTGGCAACTTTTCCCCCACGTGACTGGTCCTTTAAACGGTCAATTAAATTGTCCTAAATTTTTTTTTTGGGAATTCTCTCATCCACTTTTTCTTATATGGCTGACTTGAAAAAAACATACTGGCGCAAGCAGTTGCATGAGCTGATGCACGAGAATCACCGCAATCAAACGGATTTCGAGCAATCGGCCGTGCAATACATGTCGCCTCGGGCGTCTCGCTGACAGACTCCAAGCTACTACTACACGATGAGTTGGACATAAGTGGCATTGGAGGAAGCGGTTTGTGGAACCCTGCTTTTACTGCGTTCGACAACCGCTCTAGTGGCGCGTTGAAAGAGAAAGCGCTCGGACGCTTAGGGCGGCTTTCGAACGCCCTTAGGTATTCGGCTTTTCGTTGCAGAATTCGGCACACGTTGCTCTTAGCTATGGAGTACTTTTCGGCGATACTGGCTTGACTCAAGCTGCTGTTTTCTTCGGCCATTCGAATGAGCTCGACTTTTTCTTCTAATGTCAGTTCTTTATAGGGTTTCTTCTTGCGTCTTTCTGGCGCAACATTTTGCTGTGAAGAAATAAACTGTGATGCCGAGGAGAATGTATGAATGATTGAGTTCGTAGGATTCTGTGAAGTGTCCGCCGTCGCTCCTTCTTGTGGAGATTTTGGCAAGACCTCATCACGCTGACTTTCGGTGGTTGTACCCTTCAAAGAAGATGCAATATGTCCATCTTGCAGTGGATAAAAGATGGTATTCGTGTTCGACGTACTGGGCATTAGGTGTTTCTCGGTTGACATACTGGGCATTAGATGTTTCTCGGTCGACATGGCTTCGGCATAGGCATTACCGTGCTCTTCTTGTTAGCATAAAATAATGCGTAAGTAGAAGAATGACCGAAGCGGGTGGTAGGAATGCGAAATTGGGCAATGGGCGATACTCGGGAGCGGAATTTGGAACAAAATGAAACAANTTCTTGTTAGCATAAAATAATGCGTAAGTAGAAGAATGACCGAAGCGGGTGGTAGGAATGCGAAATTGGGCAATGGGCGATACTCGGGAGCGGAATTTGGAACAAAATGAAACAACTGAAGAAAAGGAAAACTTGTCTGGCGCGCTCGACAAAAACTCTCTCGAAGTTGTTTGTTGCGGTAACCTGGGGCGAGCCACAAACGCCACACAAACGAGTTCCAGAATCCGCCTGTTTCTCTTCAAATTACGCTCACTCTCGACCACAACACCGTTCCACGCCAGATGACCGATTGAACAAAAAAAAACAAGTGAAACAATTGAGAATTTCCGTCTCTCTCGGGATAAGCGTTCGATTTCTTTTCTTCCCTTTTCTTTGCTGGTGGTAAAAAATGACCGCCGGCACCCTTCTTGCGCGATTTTCTTGCGCTATCACTAAATATTATACTGATAGCGAATCAAGAGTGTGTAATTCACGCTAATTGCGCTGAAATCAAGAAGTTACGCTTCGATAGGAATAATCCGAATAACACAAACGAGATTAATTAGGGAAATATTTAGAATTTTATCTACGAAGTTTTTGGTCTAAATTTTTATAATATAAGAAGAAAGTATTGGGTTGATCCAAAATTTAGCGAATTTTTTACATGAATTTTGGGAGCTACTACACAATAGGGGGTCACTCATGTGAAAAAATTTTCACAAATTTTTTCTGAAAACGACCCCTCTAGGGGTAAAAACATGCAGGGAATTCGAATTTGATATTTTTAAAGTGAAAAAGCGCTTTCCTGATTCAAGGAAGGCCTGTGTATTGAAGCGAAAAGTCGCAAAAATTCGTAAAAAATCGAAAAATTCGACAAAAATTGAGAAATTATACAAAAATTGAAAAATTTGTTAAAAATTGAAAAATGTGTCAAAAATTGAAAAATTTGACAAAAATTGAAACATTCGTAAAAAATCGAAAAATTCGTAAAAAATTGAAAAATGTGTCGAAAATTGGCAAATTCGTCAAAATTGAAAAATTCGTAAAAAATTGAAAAATTATACAAAAATCGAAAAATTCGACAAAAATTGAAAAATTCGTCAAAATTTGAAAATGCAATTTTTGCGACTTTTCGCTTTAATACACAGGCCTACCCTTGATCAGGGAAGCGTTGTTTCGCTTCGAAAATGTCAATTTCTGATTCCCCTCATGTTTTTACCCCATAGAGGGATCATTTCTAGAAAAAATTTTTGAAAATTTTTTCACGTGGGTGACCCTTATTGTGTAGTAGCTCCAAAATCCGCTAAATTTTAGAACAACCCAATACATAAATGAATATTTGATGCTCGAATTTTTAAAAACTTCAGAGCAGCAATTTTTTTGATCCTTAACACTCGAATACTACAAAAAAATTTTGGTCCAAATAATTTTTTCATGCTGATTACAAAAAAAAGAAAATTTTTTGAAAAAAAAGTCCTGACTAGTGGGTCTAGGGAAACCCATCTTTCTTTGTACCTCGTTAAAATTTTAAAGTTTTTTATATGGCCATACTCAGCTCGTCGAGATGAATAGAACGATTGAGTTTGGGATGGAAAACTCCATGTGATGGTATTTGTTCTACTCATTTCGACGAGCTGAGTCGAATGGCACCACTAGTTTTTAAAATTACGAAAAAATTTTTTTCAAATTTTAGCAAAAAACGTCGCACCCTCTTTTATCTTTTATCATTCCCCTTCCCAAAAAATCTTGACTATAAACTTTTCGATTTTCGCTTCAATACACCCACTCATTCCCTGAATCGGAGAAGCATTTTCACGCTTTTTTCACACTAGTTTATAGCCTTAACTTTGGTAGAAATCTGATTTTTTCCTTGTACATATTCGAGCAGGATCACTTTATAAAATTTGCTTGAAGTTAAAAATAAAATTTGTCAATCGTTAAATCAAATATAAGAAAACGAAAGGCCTATATCTAACAGTCAAACGAAGGTGAATCAGTTTTCAGAACACATGGCTTCGTCCACGAATGACCATCACTTTCTCGGAATGGCCACTAGCATGAACGACCATGGAAGGAGGCTTCGATGCTGCTTCCACACACACACATACATTAAAACGAAGAATGCAAACCGAGGATTAATTCACAAAATTTTTTTACGATGCAAACTTTAAACGAACCAAATAAATAACTGTTTGGGGGAATAGCTGTTTTGGGGGGCGGCCCCACTTTCATCATAATGTCACACTAGTAAAGCGTGCAAATAATGCAGGGTGCCGCGAGTGGAGAGAAAGCCCAGTGGTGTTGATCCGTCATCGGACATTGTCCACACATAACTTATAGCAATAAAAATTCGACTTTTCAGTTGCCCGCTTCCGGTCCTTATAGGTAGTAATGTTTTATAAGCCATAAAAATTGCATGTCCAAAAAACTAGTCTTTACAGCAACAAAAAATGGTACAAGTCATCAAGTCCAACTTTATGATTATGTATTTCAATAATTTTTTGCTTAAATTTCGCTTACAGGTATATGACCTGGTTTTACATGGATAATCTTTTTTCACCACCACAAAAATCTGCCCTTAATCCATGTTAATCCAGAAAACGAAAAATATCTGTGCTCACTGGTCAACTTTTTGAGAGCAAGTGATTTGTTATAGGACAAAAGGAAAATCCGAATTTATAATAAAACAGGAATTCTGAAAAAAGAACAAAAAATTATTGAATTTGAACAATGTTTTTGGTTATTGAAACGAAAACCCTGATTCATGTTTTCGTTTCAATAACCTTAAATATACTATATTTATAAGTAATTTCTCTTTATTTTTGTCGCTTTACATTTAGAAGCTGGAGGCCTCGCTTCCGAGTTAAAGGACCAGTCCAGTTTTGAACAAAGATTTTTAAAAAAGTTCAAGTTGGAGCGATCAACTTTTGCTTTGGAAGTAAATTCTAGTTCGTTAACCCTGAAGAGATAAATGCAAAACCAAATTGCTTGAAAATTTTGAATATGTTTTGATATTGAAGCGAAATCCTTGATTCAATAAAAGCTGTTTATTGAAAAGCCGAAAAAAAGCAATTTTTTGGGAAAAATTCATAAAAAATAATTATTTGTTGACCAAAAATTTGTCAAAAATCGAAAAATTTTAACCAAAAATACTTATTTTTGACTAAAAATTGTCTTTTTTAGGATATTTTTTACCCAAATACTCATTATTTTAGCTAATTTTTAACCATATTTTAGCATTTGCTTTTTTCTAAGGCCTAATTGCTTTTTTTCAAAAATTTTAACTGGCAACCCTGGTGCACCCCCCATGAATTTGGTCTCAAAAGTCTTAGAATTTCGTCCTCTTCACAATGGTATATTGTGATGGATGTTTCGGATCGCATCTTCAAAAGTTAGTCCACACGCACACACAGACATTACACATTTTGGAGCAAGTTCTCCTGATTCTTGCCACTTAACGTTGACTAAACTCGGCAAAAAATTTTTATTTTCTTCCGGAGATTACCCATTTAGGGGTAATTTTATGCGAAAAATCGATTGCGCGCACTCCCGCAACCTGAAAACCGCAGAAAAATGGTGAAAATTCATCAAAAACGACCCCGAAGGGATGCATGAGGAAATATTTGTTCATTTCTCGAAAGAATCGAATTGCATTCCCAACATCCCTGCGTGGTCGTTTTTGGCGAATTTTCATTTTTCTGCGGTTGCGGGAGTGCGCGCAATCGATTTTTCGCATAAAATTACCCCTAAATGTGTAATCTCCGGAAGAAATAAAACAATTTTTTTGCCGAGTTTAGTCGACGTTAAGTGGCGGCAACCAGGGGAACTTGCTTCCACATTTTATATATGAAGATTCCTTCCACTTTGTACATTTAAAAAAGAATTTAAATTTGACATAAATGGTCTTGAGTTGTTCTTCCGTATTTCTCTTTTAGATGCGCATAAAAAACAAACAAGCCCCAAAAGTGACAGTCAAGGCGTTCAAAAGATATTGCTGGTCTATTTTTAGTGAAAATGACCAAAGGAAGAAGAAGGAGAAAAACCAACAAAAATGGACATCATTACGTTTGTGTTTGTTGGGTCCAGAAATTTTATGAGAAAATACCATGAATAAATAAAAGTGAATTTTTTTCTTCTTCTATTGACTTTGTTGGTGATGTTCCATAGGGAGTTTTTCCATTTATAGAAAAAAAACTCATCGTTATACAAGAAAACAAAATTGAACACGAAATATTCAATCAAAGTTTGTGATAGCGAAAATAAAGTCTTATAGTCAGTTTCATGGTGAGGGAGTGCGCATGGCCTAATAGCTAGAACGCTAGACATTCACTTTATTCGCGCGGGTTCGATCCCCTGGGGTCTTACGAGAATTCAAGATTTCATGAACATGTTTGTCATCATAAAATCTTGAGTTGGTAAGATCCTCCGGGGATCGAACCTGCACGAATAGAATGAATGACCAGCGTTCTAACCATTAGGCCATACGCGCCCCCGAAAACCTCGTCATGAAATAGACTATATACTATATCCAGTGGATGGGAAGACTTGACGTCCAGAAACATCCGGAACATAGTTAACTCACTATTTTTAGAGGCACTAGGACAATTTTCATGGTCACGGACAATCGCTACACACAAATTTTCACAGGGAACTTGGAAAATTCGTCAAAATTTGAAAACTTCGTCCAAATTTAATATTTTCGAAGTGAAAAAACGCTTCCCTGATTCAGGGAAGGCGTATTGTGTATTGAAACGAAAAGTCGCTTTTCGTTTTTGCCTAAAAACGACCCCTTGGGGTAAAAATGTGCGGGGAATCCGAATTTGTCATTGATAAAATTCCTCGGATTCAACAAAAGCTGTATATCGACGCGAAAATTCGAGACAATAACATATTTTGGTGTAAAAACAACGCTTTCCTCGCATATTTTTATCCAAAAGGGGTCGTTTTTAGACAAAAATCACATTTTTGCGACTTTTCGCTTCAATGCACAATACGCCTTCCTTGAATCAGGGAAGCTTTTTTTGCTTCGAAAATGTCAAATTCGGATTTCCTGCATGTTTTTACCCCTAGAGGGGTCATTTCCGAAAAAAATTTTTGAAAAATTTTCACGTGTTGTGTAGTGAGTAGCTTCAAAAATTGATTTAAAAAATCAAAAATTCAGTGAAAATTGTCCTAGTGCTTATTTAGAAAGTGGCCTACACAGTTTTCACACACACACTTTATATTGAGAAGTTCTATACTGTCCTGTTATTTTCTATCATTCATTTCTTAGGGCTATTTTTTCATGCCAGCTTCCCCCAACATGAATGGGAAATGACAATAGGATTCGCATGAAATCTTCATTTCAATTCACCTAATGTATAAAAATTTTTATGCAATTCCTATAATGAGCAACACATTTCTCCAAGGATTGCGTGGAGCATTAGCGTTGCTCCAGTTTCCACAACCGAACCGAAGCATCTTCATTCTCTCAGGAATCATTCAACCATTCTTTTCGATTTGACCGAGGGTCAAATTTTCCGTTCGATTTTCTATGTTGATGATCTCGCTTTAATTAAACTTTGGAGTGCATCGCAAGCGGCCTAATTCGCAAGATTTTTTATCGGAATTATGCAGGGAGAAAGGGTTAAATTCCCAAATTGGAGTGACTCTTCTATTATAAAAAAGCCTCCGAAGTTTCGGATTGCATCCAGTAAAGAGGACGGTAACCTCCCACGGAGTTTGTAGCCTATTCACATGAGAGGAATCACCGTTGGAAATGGGCACTTCCGTACCGAAAATAGCGCCCTCGTTCGTAAATTGAGTCCGAAGTCGCTTCAAGGCGCTCCTAACGGTGAAAGAATGACCTCACTTCCTTTAATGGAGAATCTTCTTCGGCGGAATACAATACACGAAAGTCGTCGTCCATCGGGATAATGGAGCATCTTATTGAGCTATAACTACCGCTATTTGGGTCGTTGTTGTTAGTCTCTTCGTGTATACACATCCGAATCACGCAACTCGACTTGCACGCGACAGAATTACGCAAGGCGAAAGAAATGATTTTCTTTTCATTTCTTCTGGATTCTCTCCCTCCATTTGGTCATCCTTACTTGATGGAGAAGATGTCCGAGATCTGCATCCAGCAACTGGGAATAAAAGAAAAAGAAGAAACATGAGAAAAGTTCAAGTTCAACTTTATGTGTTTCGACAAATTGATCTACACTCTCATAAGTTGTTAACAAAAAATTTGGGTAGTTCAGTAGAGACTCAAGATTAGCAACAACAAGAGAGTTGTTGATTTGTTAAAGGACCAATCTAGTGGGAAAAAAGTTGCCATTGTTTTGTTGATGTTGAGAAAGTTGATAAAAAATGGAGTATTTTTTGTTTTTACGGCATGTTCTGAATCGTTGTAGTTTTCGAGATAACTGTTCATGTTTTCGTTGTAATACACAAACTTTTTAAAATTTTTTGTATCAACAAAAATGGTTTTTTTCCACCGGACTGGTCCTTAAAAAACGAAAACATCAATGACTCACTAGTGATTTCTTTTCGGCATAATGTACACGTGTAACTCTTGAAATGGGCCTGCATCCGATGTCGACTCAACGATGAGGAATGGCAGAAAATTTTCTGACAAATTGAACATCGGAACGTGCCTGAAAATAAAATTGTATATGCTTTCGATAAATTATGAACAACAAATGACTGTCGAACAGCAATCCTGAAGCGTGAAAACACTTCCCTGAATCAGGGATGGGTTATTGAAGCGAAAATGAACTAAAATTCGAATTTTCGTAAAAAAACCAACTAACTAGGGGGTTTTCTAGGTGAGAAATCGATTATGCGCATTTTCGAGACATGAAAAAATTTCCCTGACACTGATTTAAACCATTTTCATCATGAAAATCGCTTAAATCAGTGTCAGGAAAATTTTTCATGCCTCGAAAATGTGCGCAATCGATTTCTTCGCCTAGAAAAGCTCTAGACAGTCGGTTTCTGACGAAAATTCGAATTTTGTTCATTTTCGCTTCAATAACGCACCCACTTAACTGAATCAGGGAAACGTTTTCACACTTGCGCGCCATCGAGCCCCACATAAATTTACCCCTGTAGGAGTCGTTTTTAGACAAAAAAATTTTCGAGCCCAAAATGCATGTAACTTTTTTGCTTCACACGGCGTTCCAATTGACAATCAGGAAAATGGTGTTAGTTATTGAAGCGATTATTACAAAATTTTGACTTTTTTTGAATTTTCGCTTCAATTTACACATTTGCCTGATTGTCAATTTGATCTGCCATGTGAAGAAAAAAAGTTTTTCAAAACTTTTGGATCAACCTTGCTCCAGATTCTGCTAAATCATGCTCTTCTCGCTGATAAAATTTATACCTTTAAGATCTGGACGTTTCAATTCAGTTCGATAGCTAACAGAAGGCTTAGATACTTCTCGCAAACTTCCAGAT
>OZJO01001510.1:13160-33875 GCA_900406225.1 Acrobeloides nanus
ATCAATGACTCACTAGTGATTTCTTTTCGGCATAATGTACACGTGTAACTCTTGAAATGGGCCTGCATCCGATGTCGACTCAACGATGAGGAATGGCAGAAAATTTTCTGACAAATTGAACATCGGAACGTGCCTGAAAATAAAATTGTATATGCTTTCGATAAATTGTGAACAACAAATGACTCTTCAACAGCATTCCCGAAACGTGAAAACACTTCCCTGAATCAGGGAAGTGGATGGGTTATTGAAGCAAAAATGAACTAAAATTCGAATTTTCGTAAAAAAATTAACTGTCTAGGGGTTTTTCTAGGTGACAAATCGATTGTGTGCATTTTCGAAAATTCGAATTTTGTTCATTTTCTCTTCAATAACCCATCCGCTTACTTGAATCAGGGAAGCGTTTTCACGCTTCGGGAATACGCGCCATCGAGTCTCCCACATAAATTTACCCCTGTAGGAGTTGTTTTTAGACAAAAAAATTTTCGGGCCCAAAATTCATGTAACTTTTTTGCTTCACACAGCTTTCAAATTGACAATCAAGAAAATGGTGCTAGTTATTGAAGCGATTTATCAATTATTACAAAATTTTGAATTTTTTTGAATTTTCGCTTCAATTTACACATTTGCCTGATTGTCAATTTGATCTACCATGTGAAGAAAAAAAGCTTTTCAAAACTTTTGGATCAATCTTGCTCCAGATTCTGCTAAATCATGCTCTTCTTCGCTGATAAAATTTCTACCTTTAAGATCTGGACGTTTCAATTCAGTTCGATAGCTAACAGAAGGCTTAGATACTTCTCGCAAACTTCCAGATAACTTAGACAATTGTTCCTCTAGAAAGGACGACTTCTCTTGGAAGTCATTTTCTATATGCGAAATAATGCTGCTTTCCGAATCAACTCTGCTTAGGTCGATGGCAATATCATTTTCAGAATCGATACAAATCTCCATTTCATACTCTTTTGTAAGATTTTCTCTTTGAACATGGTCATTAAAAGTACCAGAATCTTGGTGGTTAATCAGTAAATCCATAGATGACATACTACTAGATTGGTTATTGCCTAAATTTTTATATATAGAAAATTTCATTAAAAAAAGTATGGCATGAAAAAAATTTTCAGGTAAAAAAAACATGGAAAAATCACCCAATTCCGGTTTTTTATACACCCTGTACTATATACACCCTGTAAGATAGTGATGCGGCCATCGAAACTTGGTATTGTCGATTTGTTTCATATAAAATTTTAAAAATATTTTTTCATAAAAAGTGACCAAGGAACAAGTTGTGGGGCACATATTTTGGGGCAACTTTTGTGCTAAACTTTTTTTTGTAAAAGTGCCTAGAAAATTTTTTATAATACCAATTTCGAAAACTAAAAAAACATAATTTTTCGAAATTGGTATTATAAAAAATTTTCTAGGCACTTTTACAAAAAAGTTTAGCATAAAAGTTGTCCCAAAATAACTGCCCCACAACTTTTTCCTTGATCACTTTTTATGAAAAATATTTTTAAAATTTTATGTGCAACAAATCGACAATACAATAAGTTTCGATGGCCGCACCAATTCGAAGCTCATCGAGGTAAAACTTATTCAACTTTGAGGATCTTAAAGCATGTCTTATATGGAATCGCCGGAAGGGTTGCAGAAATTACAAACTTGACGAAAAGTACCGCCTCCATAAAAGGCAGGATACCGCCTTTCATAAAAGGCGATTGAAGACTCCAAAGAGAGCACTGGAAATTAGGTTTTCATCCAACTCGGGAAGCGGCAAAGAAACCGTTCGTGTCTCGCTTCGTGTGTTCCACCATTTCTTTTGTAGATGCGAAAACAGGGGAATTTCACTTGAACTCACTCTCGATCCCCGGCCGAGGTCAGCTTAGATATTCAGCCCTGGAAACAGGATTTAGCATTTTATAATCAACTTCAATAAATATTAGGAAACATCTACAGGATGAGCCAAAAAACCGTACTATTTTTAGCGAAAAATTTTCAAAAATTACATGAAAATAAACTTATAGGATTTTTGAAAAAAATATTTTTTTAAATTTTCACCAAAAGTACGGTTTTTTTGCTCACCCTGTAAAGTGTAAAATTTTTATTGATACCACAAGAATAATGTATCAGATGAGAGAAATGTTTGACAAAACTATTTGGCTATTGAATTCACGGCTTCTATTGTGAAAGCTTTGTCTTCGACAATAATGTGAAAGCTGTGATAGCAACATTTTCTGAGAATTCAAAATCGCAATTTGTACATAAGATTTGCCTCGAGCATGGTGTCGTTGGAATGTTGGGTAACAGGAGCTAAATGTAGAGCCAATGAATAGATGGCACATGACATTTTTTCACCAAAAATGGCCTTAGCCAAAAAATGCAATTTTTGAACAGAAAATCAAATTTTTACCAAATCGAATTACAACACCGCCCCCAATACCTGAAATTTTAGATTTTGAAGTAGTGTCGTAAAAGCAAAAAATGCTCCAAATTTTGTGCTCTTTCACATGGCATCAACTCCCCAAAAGTAAAATGTTCCTTTAACCCACCGGGTTATTGTTTTAATCTTAAATCTTTATTTTTCTAATTTAATTAGCTAATAATGAAAAAAAGATCTCGCTAAGAATTAAAGCTAAAATGGAATGTATAGAAAATAATAAATATAGTAGATGTATAATTAGGAAGATTTTAATAATAATAAAATAACTCAAGAAATTGAATTTTTCAATTTTTGTTACTTTCCAATTAAAAAATACAGTATAAATTTTTTACTACAGGGTGTTCTAAAAAAACCGCCATTTGGTCATTTTTTGATAAAAATTTTTTTCTCTGAAATGACTCATTAAAGATATTTTTATGCGAGAAATCGATTGTGCGCATTAACAACCCTTGAAAATGCCACTCACATCATGAAATATCCAATTTTTGTACTTTCAAGTAGAAAATCCTACCGAAAATAACTGAAAAAATACGAAAATCGTATATTTCATAGCCTGGAAAGCGTTTTCAATGCGCAAAATCGATTTCTCGCATAAAAATACCCATACTGTTTAATTTTGAAGAAAAAAATTTTCTTGAAAAATTTTCACCAAAAAATGATCAAATGAAGATTTTTTGGAACATCCTATATGGATTTGTAATTTTAAAAAAATCTCCTAGATACATCCATATAAATAAATAAGAATTATCTGATCATCAATATTATTGATCATTTTCATCATTGTTAAATCTCTCCCATCTTTTAAATTCGCGAATTGACGGCAAGAACAGCGATTGAACGAGAGGCCAAAAAGATGCATCCCATTGTTCGTCCCAAGTTGGTTGACGCTCAAATCGTAATGATGCCTTGAGTTTATCCAATGACTAAAAATGACATTAATAAAAACATATAACACATGCATTGCCAAAACGTGAAATGGCCTGTGTATTGAAACGAAAACCCGAACTTGAATTCCTGAAAGAATTTTTGAACAATTCCACATCAATCGATAAAGCGCATAAAAAAAATAGTATCCCAATTTTTGTGCAAAACAAATTCTTCGTTTTTGAGGAAATTTAGTTCAAAGTTTGATAGCAAATAATCGAAATTTACATAAATTGACCAAAATTTAGCCAACTTTAAACTAAATTTTCTCAAAAACGAAGAATATGTTTTTCACGAAAATTGGGGTACTACTGTTTTTCAATGCGCGCTCTATCGATTGGCGGTGGAATTGTTCAAAAATCCCTTCAGGAATTCAAATTCAGATTTTCGTCTCGATACACAGACCATTTCACGTTTCGGAAATGTGCACAATCGATTTCCCGCATAGAAAAATCCCAGAGGAGTCATTTTTATAACGATACGATTAAATCTACAAGACGGTTATTTTCCGAACAGCCCAATATTATGAAAAAAAGCAGATAACACTCGCAATTTGTCTATAAGTAGCTAAATTAAAAATCAAGGTATGCCCGGTGGTAGTCAAAAATAATTTGGGTATCGAAAAGGGGCACGGAATGGCTTTTTTCAGAACACAAAAACAACATCAAAAACAGCACGACAAAAAAAAACTTTTTTATCTTGTCGTGCAGTTTTTATTGTGCTGTTTTTAACATGTCGTTTTTGTCATGCCGTCGCTATTTTTGTTCATGCCGTTAAAGAATATGCCATAATTTGGTTTTTTTAAATGACTGATGAAAATAGAATACCTCCGAAAAATTAGGAAAACCAGTAGCTAGCTCAATAAGAGACTGTTTCAAATCACTCTCCTTATCAAATAGTCTGCCATTCACACCATCTATAACCAATTCACCAATTGCTGGAAATCGTTTGGCAAGTACTGGAATGGAACATCCAAACATATCAACAACCTTCATCGGCAAATCCAAACCTATAAACATTTGGGAGCTACTTCGGCTCTTATATACACATTGAAATTGGGGTCTGAAATCGAAATTTTCTCAAAAATGGCTCTATTAGGGGTAATTTTATACGGGAAGCATGTTGGCGATGTTATTTTTGCGTAAAAACGCGCTCCATTAAAAAAATCGAATTCTTGCATATTAGCTTTTTCGAAATATGTACTTTCTTTGTTCGAAAATTCGATTTTCTAAAAAATAGAGCACGTTTTTACGCAAAAATAACATAGCCAACGTGTTTCCCGCATAGCAATTACACCTTAATAGGGTGATTTTTGAGAAAATTTCGAAAAATAAAATTTTTGATTTTAAACCCCTCAATGGGCTATAAAGTTCAATGGGTTATAAAGCCGATAGTAGCTCCAACATTTGATTAACATGAATTACAAAAGGTTACCCGATGTTGAAGTGTGCAAAGAAACTCCCTATAACTTATTTGATTAAATCTAAATATCTAAACACCCAACTCACCAAATCTGCACAAGCTAACATTTTTGGATAGTCCTCTGCCGCCAACCAAGCTGTCAATATTCTAGCATGTTGGAAATGCATTCGAGAAATACGCTCCAAGTAATATTCTTTTTGAGGCCCTTTTCCAGTTATTACAACATAAAGATCTGGCAATCGTGATTTTTCAGCACTAAAATAAGTTCATTTTTTAAATGTAGTATGGTACCAAAAATAAGTCATTTTGACCCCTCAAAATAACCCAAAATTCGTCAAAGTAACCCAAAAAGGCCATAAAGAACAGTTGTAGCTAGTTTTGGAAAAAAATTCGGAGCTACCGTCAACGGGGCGGGCAAAAATTTTCGAAAATTTTTTTAAAAAATTTTTTGGAAAGACATATACCCCCCAATTTTGACCTGAAAAACACGATTTTGATGGTTGTGGACCTTGTTAATAAGTCATTTTTCGATCTTTCGCGCATTTCAAACCCATCATTTTGCGTTATCCGGGGTGCTCCAGGAAGATAAACTTCGGGGGCATGGGTTATGACACCCCTTGTGGTCCTAAAGAGGACCGTTGGGGTAAGAAAACATAGGCCGTTTACGGATTACACGGAAATGCGGTGGCGGCAACCAGCGACCAAAAGCGATAAAAAACTAAAAAAAATTTTTCGAAAATTTTTCCGACGGATTGCCCGCCCCGTTGACGGTAGCTCCAAAAATTCGTATCTTTCCAGTCTGACAGTTCCCTTGTAAGTCATATTCACATAAAATTAATTGTTTTTCAAAATACTTATGCATAATCCGTATAAAATTTTTGAAACTTTGGAGCCTCATAGCTCAAAGCTAAGAGCTTGTCAGGTAAAAATTCGATCACTTTTAAATAACAAGTGTGTATGTTCTACAAAGTTAGCCGGGTTTGAAAAATTTTGAGTATGACAGTTCCGTGACGTCCCTTGTAAGTTGAACTTACTAATTAGCCGTGATATGTGCATGTGTTTCATACTCTTTGAGGGCATCTAAAAGTATACCAAAATCTTCATCTTCGGTCCAACTCGTAGAAGAAACTAATAAAAGTGGGCGAGAAGTCCGTAGGCGTGCAACACCAGATTCATCTCGATGAGTAAACTTCGTTACTAAAAAATCAGGTTACACAGGCTTTGAAGAAAATATTATCCACTAATTCGTGTCAAATTTTAGTGTATATTAATCAGTAACACACATACTCTCAGTAGAATTCTCAAGTTCTGGATCGCGACTATACAAACTACGCTCTTCCCAATATGGTTTGAAAGCATCCATTTCTAAAAGCGTGCGGTGGAAATTATGCTGTTCTTCTATACTCAACAGCCTAAAAATGGGTTGCAAAAAGAAATTGTAGAAAATATATACTTAAAATTCCATTCTGGTGGTTTATCATAGAGCGTCACGGCATGCACATTCCATCTCTTAAGAAGATCCTCCCTATAAGAATAGCATAAAAAAAGTTTATATCTACAGGGTGAGCTTAAATAAATGGAACGATTTTTTTAAACAACATTTTATGAAAACAACAATAAGTTTTTGACCTGTCTTGAGTTTATAGGATTTCAAGATCTTCCTTAATAATTTAGCGAGATGTTCAATAAAGAATGCCTGAGGATGCGTTCAAGCATGTCAAAAATATAGCTTTGCTTGATTTTCAATAAAAAAGTGTTTATTGAAACGATGGGTTTCTTTGCTTCTTGACCAATAAAATTTTATGCTTCATGACCAATCGTTTCAATAAACACGATTTTATTGAAAATCAGGCAAAGTTACATTTTTTGAAATGCTTAAACGCAGCCTAAAGCCATGGCAACCTTTCGTTTTTGAAGAGTTCGTTTTGCTAGACTGGTTACGTCAAATTAGAGCCTTGACTTTCCTACATGTTTTTTGGAGTTATTGCAGTCCTTTTTCCGGCCACTTCCTAGATGATCCTGATAATTCCCGCCCCATTCCTTCATGACGCGTTATATCATTAAACATGGTCGTCACGAATTTGTTGAACAAATTCGTGATCTTTCCCATTGAAAATCCTTTCTCATACAAGCGTATAATAACGGGTTTCTGACATATTTTCTTAAAAATTGTAGAGTAAAAAAATTTTAAAAAAAAGTTCAAATGTATTTTCACAATTTTTTAAAAACATTGAGAAAACATAAAAATAATAAGTATGACTTTTCATGATTAAAAAATAATAAATATGCATTAAATCGAATCGTTCCATTTATTTAAGCACACCCTGTACTGATGTGTTACTAAAGCTCTCAACCGATAAATATTGAAGATCGAACTGATTTAAAAAATTATTGTTTTTATTTTATGATTACGGCTTTACCGTTATGTTCACCGGATCCAGTGTGAAAATCTAACGTTTTATTTCAACAGTCTGAGTAAAATCATCGGTTCGATCAGCTGATTTAAAAAAAAGCTCAACGATTTACCTCATAGCATGTGATACACATAGGTTCCAATTAGCACGCTGTCCCCAAAAACCTTCCCAAATGGAAGCCATTTTCACATAACTAAAACGTTTAAAAATTTAAGAGTACATGGTTTTTATATCAAAATTCTGCTTAACTGCATAAAATGATTGAAACAACTTTTGTTTTACTACTGTTAAAATAAAAAGCACTTAATCAGCCAAAAATTTTATTGAATTTAACAATTCATCCAAATATTACAGGGTGAGCCAAAAAACCGTACTTTTGATAATAATTTTCAAATTTTTTTTTCAAAGATCGCATGAAAATACCCCTTATAGGTGATTTTTGAAAATTTTTCACTAAAAAACTCAAAAGAACGGGGTTTTTTAGCTCACCCCGTAATTATATTTACCCTTTTAAAACTCCGCTCTTTCTCACCGAAGGTTCGTCTAATCGAAAATTAGTATTTAACATCGAAAAAGTATAATTATGCCAATCGATAACAAGATATGCCCATTTAATATAAGAGATCTAAAAAGGGATATCAGAGAAAACGATAAAACAAAAACATACCATATAGCAGACTAGCATTGATGGAATGCCCGGGGGGTTTTGTAGCACAACCAAGGAAACTCGTCGATTGGTTTTGACTAGCAACGTATAAAACAACATGAAGAAAATCCAAACAAATTTTAGCAACAAAGATAAAGCAGCTGGCCATTCCTTCGAAAACCTATCCGGTGGCGGGTTCATAGGTACAAGGCTAATATTCGGATGTGATACAATTCTTTTATGTGGCATAGAGTTTCTATAACCAACTAAATGAACATGAACACCATGGTTAGCTAATGAGAGAGCATGATAACACATTCGTGGACTGTGGCCGATATCTCCCAAAACAACAACAATCGCATGCTCTCTATGTTCTAAAATTTTCAATTTAAAAACATGTTCTTCCTCCACATCGCACAAAACTGTGCAAATTTTCGTAAAAAATTCGTAAAAAAGTTTTGAACTTTGCACACTGTGTCCCACATTTTTTATTGATTAAAAAATTTAAATGAGAGTAATAAAATTGAGGCAACGGAGTAAAGTGGATTTTGTACGCTTCAAAAAATTTATTCATGGAGATTCTTAAACGTTGGACTTATTGTAAAAAACAATGAACTTGTATTGAACATGCATTCACACCTACAAGTCTCATTCTCCTTATGTATGCGCCAATACCAGTAAATAATTTAGAAAAATCAATAGACAAATACCTTTAAATTGTTCCTGGTTATTCATTTCAAACGAATGTTCACACTTTCTTGCTCGTTAATTCTAAAATTTTACAAAGTATCAGGACTACTTTCTCTCCTTCGAGCGCTAACAAGCTCGGAGGAGAGAAGTAGGGTATCTCTGAGCGACACTATACCCGTAGTACGATTTTGGTGTCAATAGTCTTCTCTCATAGTCCTTTATAACTTTTGCAATGACACTGACAGTTTAAATCAAACATTACTTGCCCGAGTTCGTCCGACAGATAAACACATATTAGTAGTAGGACGATAAGCAGAAATTTATAATAAAAACAATGAAATTTAGATTTATAACATGCGTAAAAAACGCAAAAAAATATATATACAATCCATTTTTATATTTATTTTATTATAACGTACAAAAAATTCTGGCAGTGCCTCAAGCAAAAAATATATAAATAGATGCCAAAGATTCAAAATATATAAAAACTTCTTTAGGAGTTACCAAAAAGTAATTTTCCTTACCAATCGAGGCAAAGTGGTGGTAAAAAATATAGATACCATAAACTTGGTTTTTTTTCCAATAAAAACATTCTAGAATTGACCCCAGACCGGATGATACTTCTGGTAATTCTCCTTTAAAATTAAGAAATGGAGATCATTCATCAAGAATGCTTATTGAAAGTTGAAAAAATAACAAGAAAACATAGCGAAATTGAAATGGAGATTATTTTGTTCAAAAATCAACTATTTTGCAATTCTTCCATTTCAATTACAAAAAATATTTTGGAAAATCTAGCTAAATATTTGAAAAGATATAACAAATGAGATTGAAACTATATGTGAAAGGAAATAGGATTTGCAATACAATATCAAAATATACAACCTATATGCTTTTTATAAATTTAAGTATTGATTGTCAATGTAATGCAATAAAAAAATTAGCCACACAAAAATCCCTGTGTAGTTTTAAATGGCAGGTGGAGGGTGAGGAGGTGGATTATCCAAAATCTGAGCCAATTTCGACAATTGATCGAGTTCATCAAATGGACTGGTATCCAATTTTGGCTAAAAATATTTATTCAATATCATAAAAAAAATGTTGAAGAGTTGAAACCAAAATGGCTCTAACAGTTTAAAAAAGAAGATAATTTTTTAGTTTTCTTAAAGGGGGTCTCATTTGGGGGTCATTCTCCGAAAAAATTTTTTTTCCAAAACAGCCTATATAGGGGTAAAATCATGCGAAAAATCGATTGCGCGCATCAAAAAATTCAAAAAAATTTTCGGGGGTCAAAAAATTGAAAAAAATGCGTCAAAATTAGGGGTTATAGTGTTTTTAAAAACTAAATTGCAGTAAAAAATTGTAAAACAGCTAGTGAAAAACTTACATGGCTATGTTTCTTTTCAACACTAGCCCTATATCCATAACCCTGGGCAGTAGAACTTGAGGTAGTTGGCTGTTGAGTGCCAGATGCATTAGGCTGTTGATAATAAACGTAATTATTGTTAGAAGAATTGGCTAAAAATGTGTATTTAAAAGGATTATGTTAAATCACCTGCCCTATACAGAGTGAGCAAAAAAACCGTACTTTTGCGTTTGGTAAAAAATTTTCAAATTTTGTTTCAAAAATCACCTATAAGCAGGGTGTCCACATAGCATTTTCGAAAATAAGACAAATTTTCACCAGAAATAAGACAAAAATAAGTTCGGGCTCCAAAAAATAAGACGAGAAATTTTTTATACTATTTTAGGTATTTATTTACAAATATTTTTAAAAGCAAAAAAACATATCAAAAAATATTTATTCACTTCGTGGCAAAAACGTGGCAAAAGCAATTTTTTTTCGCCTACGTGTCAAAAGCAATTTTCTTATCAATATAGTCGACTCTCGTTTTAAGCCCTCCCACCCGCCAATTCTCTTTAAGCCCCGGTTAAATTTTGGCACTAGGATGGAACATACCTTGTGCCAAAATAAGTAGGTCCTGAACGTAACTTACCGGTAAGTTATGTCCGGAACCTAATTTACTTTTTTGAAAAATTTCAAAGTGTAATAACTTTTTTGCCTTAAGGAATTTTGTCCTGGGGTCTTGGGCATTGTTGTAGGTCGCATAGAGATCTACAAAAATGTCCAAGACTCCATGTCAAAATTCCTTAATTTGTAATTTTTCAACAAAAAAACACTGTCCGTATGCACATGAGCGCTCCCTTATGGAGCATCAAGCCTAATGTATGAAAAAAGTGACCCACGCAGAGAACGTGGAAATACAGGTAATATGAAATTGGGCAAAAGTTTTCTGACCCAATCGGAACTCGAACCCTGATCCCCTGACTACCGTTCAAGTGCACTATTAGAAGCTGGTGCGGAAGTCTTTTTTCATCATTATCAACAATTTAAGCAATTGTGATCAGAATTTTCAAACATAAGATTTTCGATGAAAAATAAGAAAAAGTTCAAAAAATAAGACAATGTGGACACTCTTCTTATAAGGGGCATTTTCATGTGATTTTTGAAAAAATTTTCGCGAAAAAAACGCAAAAGTACGGTTTTTTGGCTCACCATGTAGTACAAAAATTGAAAATAAAATTATCTCATCAAATTCGTCTTAAAATATTTCAACAAAAAACTTACAATCACTCTGTTGGCTAGAAACTGACTGGCTTGTTTGGTAAGCTGGGTAATTTCCTGGCTAAAAATACAACATATGCATTTTTACAATGTATTAAATAATCGGAAACTAGCCGATTTTTTTGTTGCAAAAACTTACAATTGTACTATAGCTAGTCCATGACTGAACATTATTTCCAGGCACTTGTTGCTGCACAGTTACAATTGCTGAAACTGGAGTTGCTTGTTGTATAGCTAAAATTATAATTAAGTAATAATACAAAGAAACTATTTAAAATAGGATGAAATGATCTTCTTAGTACGCACCCTCTTTCATTTCTACATTTCTCAAAATTTAAAAGAGGTCAGTATATAATTCCAATTTTATCGTGTCAACTTTATGAACGTCATCCCTCCTAGGTTCGAACATTCGAGATATCGTCTTTTAATTCATAACAAATTAGTATAACTTACCATACAGTGGGTTCCCATTAAAATTCTCGGGAGCTACCATTAGATAGATGAGATTAGTTGCCGGTTGTAAATGAGCACCACTCAAGCCTTGAAAATTTACTCCAAGAGGCAATTGAATAAATTGTTGCTGGACAGCTGGGTTCGTGGAGTTTGATGTTGAAATAGCATCTCGTGGCAAACCAGGTAAATTATATTGGCCTGGAATATCCGAACGAGACCGGTCCATATGACTTGGATCTACCCATGAAGTAGATTGATTTTGAAGCCGCGGATCAGAATCATATGAATTTCTATATTCTTCTTTTTGCTGGGAATATCCTTGATCGTGATCGTGAAAACGAAAAGCGGATCGATTGCGGTCATTTTCCCAATTCAGATTGTTATCGTTCCCATCCGACAGTCGACGATAGTTGTTAGAATGATAGTCGTCTCGATTCGTTCGATTTGGATATTTGTCAAATTGGTGAGCCCGATTATGACTATTCCATTGTCGATTAGTTTGGATGACAGAATTATTTCCGCGATATGTTCTATAGCTTTGGTTCGATGGCATCGACCATGAACTATTTGTATCCGACCTTGAACATTGAGGATCAGTAACATCATTTCGGCAATGATTCATCCTGATAGGTGATGGAATCGGAGACGTTTTTGATGGAGGCTGCACATTAACATTTAAAATCGATTGAGGTTTGTTCACGGCACTAGATGGATTCGTATTCGATAAAGCTGAACTTGATGGCGCTGAACGCTGATAGGTTTGCAATGGAGATTTATATTCAAACTCGGATGATGGTTTCGATGGCAAAGGCGGACGAGTTTGATTAACAATCGCTCCTAAATTAATCAATGCACAAACCGATAAAATGGGTATACTCCGTTTCCCCGCTGAACGTCCAAAAAAGTTGACGCTCCATAGCGCAGTGCAATTGGTCACTTAAGCACTAACGCTCAAAGGTTCAAATCCCGCTTGATTCCAATTGTTTTAAACTTTTTTGCCTTTTTATTTTTTTAAAGAAAGACGGGACTCGATCTTTTGAGCGTTAGTGCCCAAGTGAGTTGCTATGAAGCGCCAACTTTTTTGAACGTTCAGCGGGAAACAGAGTATAAACTTACTTGAGCTTCCAGAAGTGCTCAACTTAGAAGTACTGGGTGCTTGTGTATATGGATTTGGTTGAGAATCCGAAACGGATACCATTGTAGTTATAACTTCTTTGCTGACTTTAGCTGGCATTATCTTCAAAGTAGGCTGCTTTTTAAACGGCACAGATGCCATCTAAAAAACAAATATTTTATAAAAAAGACTTATTATTAAATCTCTAAATTGTAAATATAAACTGGGCGTCGAGCTGCAGCGCTCAATCGCACGAAAAGAAAATTTAATTTCCTTCTAAAATTGTAGGAATTTAATTTTTCTTTCCTAGCGTCCATATGGATACACCGACAAAGAAATCTCAATGATTGCTACAAATAACTTACATTAGCAGTTTTACGATAAGCAGTAGTTAATGGCTTTTTACCCAATGGAATAAGATCTTCACGTGGGTCATAAACAGGCGAAGTCAGTTGTGTGTCAGTATTCATAATTTGAGACGATAAATCATTTTTTTGCTCATTTTGTGAGCACTCTGAAATTAAGTAGATATAAAAAAACTGAAAACATACTAGGTATCGGACCATCAGTATTCGTATCTTCATCACTCGGTATTTTAAGATTGCCCAAGGAATCACTTTTATGTTGCTCATATGATTCAACCTTTTCTTCATTAACTTCCTGTAATAAATGGACTTGTGGTTGAGAATAACGATTTAGACATGCATCGATGGATGCAATGACCTTGGAATCAGCAGAAGATGTTTGTGGAGAGTTATTACATAATAAATTGGTTGATGTATCCTTAATAAGATATAAGTTCTGCGGAATTAAAATTTTTGACACGCCTATGCTTGAAAATGGGAATTTTTAGCAGTTGAGATTCTTCGACATGGCNGGAGAGTTATTACATAATAAATTGGTTGATGTATCCTTAATAAGATATAAGTTCTGCGGAATTAAAATTTTTGACACGCCTATGCTTGAAAATGGGAATTTTTAGCAGTTGAGATTCTTCGACATGGCGTTAAAGAAATGACCCAGTGACGTACCCAGGGCCAGGAGTGCCAGAGCACCCTCCCCTGAAAAATGAAAATTTTTCCTAATGGTTTCTTCCATGACGTTGGATGTTTCAGTATCTCGTTTACTTCTCAAAAAATTTTTCCAATTTGAGCACACCCAAAAATTTTTTCCTGGGTACGCCACTGAAATGACCGAGATCTTTCTCCAACATCATATGTTGGAGAAAGGTAAATATTTTTTGTACTTAAAAATAAAAAAATTTAAAAAACTTATTATTAAATCTCTAAAAGATTTTACAATATTAAAAAGACAATTTCGTGTCGAAGAAATAATTTCTCAAGGCTTGCTGTCGAACGATCTGACGAAACAATGTTTCTTTCTTTTTTGTTCACCAGAACTGTCGCAAATCCTCGTTTTTATCACGGCGTGGAGGCTTTTAATACCTAAATAGAGTGGTTCCCTTTCATATCTAAATATGATGATCAACCATCCCTCCCCGTTTTTGACTTTATTCTCTTCTCGCGCTTTTTCAAACTCTTCTTTATCACGCAATAGGTTTTGTGGTCTCTTTCCACTTCTAGGTGTTTCCTGTCAGATGATTCACGCCCTTCAGCTAATTCTTTTTCTGTTGAGTTTTCGCTTTTATTCCTGATTAAGTAAAAAAGTGATTTTTAAGTACAAAAAAGTATTTATCTTATGTAATACACATGACATTACTTAATGTTACATAAATCCATCCATAAAACTTACTATAGCAAGGGGTGATGTAAGAGTACTCTTATCAACTTCAGAGGGTGGTGGAATAGAATTCTTCTGATTGGCTTCAGACTTGACATCAAACTTCGAGTTTGGCCTACTATCTAGCATTGCAATATGATTGACTAAGTGCTAAAAATTAGAGAAATGTTACATTAACGTGCTATGTTGTTTCAAACAACAAGTAGTATAGCGGAACAAGTCTAAAGCCAGAATTAAATTTAGATCTCCTCATAATGGTTAAAAGCTTTTAACTCAAACCTTTTTTTAATCAATAGAGCAGGTATTAAAATTTTTTTGATCAGAGGATTTTTTCTGAAACAATTTTTATAATTTTTTATGGGGTTTTTTATGTTGAAAACGTCGTTTACAGTCGAGCTTCTCAACTTTTTGCCGCTTGAAACACATGTGTGCTAATATAAATGAGAAAAATCAGTGACAAGTTTCATGATAAAATTTCTTGATCAAGTACCTCAAGTTCGGAAACGAGATGGTGAGGTCGGGTAATTCCTTCGGGATATTCAATCTTCTTCGATTTAGACAAAACTTTCTGTTTCATGTAATTAAGCAAAGGCAATAATCCATCTTTCTCCAATTTCGTTAACGAGTTTATATATGCTATAAAAAAAGTCTTATAAAAACCCACATTGCAAAAATTACTTTCGTTATAGTGTCTACATGGAACATATGTTGAGAAGTTCACTTTACTAAGGTTGGTTTGATATGGCATAAATCTATAGTTTGGATCCTCAAACTAAACTTATCGAGTTAAAAATATTATGATAAAGGAAAATATACAGAACTATTGAACAATTTAAGAAACAAGATTTTTTAAGAATCACTCTCTATTGGTAATTTTAGCCACTAAATTAGAGACCGTCACGCACTTTCGTAATTCGATAGTTTCATAAGAAAACTACCCAAAAATACATTTTAAAATCGAAATCTGTGCTACTTATTCTAAAAAAAACCGCAATTTTGACTCGAAATGACTTTAAAAACCTTCCTATGCGTTAATCTCACTAAATAAATTCAACTTAAAGCGCGCTCAAACCGTTTAAGGCAACCCTTAAACACTCAAGAAAGTGTCTCTAAAAATTGATTTCTTCAATTTTTAAGAGACACAATTCGAAAAAAGATTTTTCCCAGTGCTAAAAAAACCCCTTTTCGAATTTTTAAATAATGATAAACTCATTTAATCGTTTTTAGTCTCAAATTGTTCAATATACCAATCATACTTCAATATCATCATCATTGTCCGAGTCATAGCAAATTTCATATGGCGTTCCATCGGTAGAATATTCAGTCTTTTCCATTTTTACACTATCAGGATGATCAGTTTCGTTGTCTTCAATTTCCATACCGACACGATTATAATGATGCGCCATTGAACGAGCATTGGAAGTGCTTGGAGTACCTGGTGATACAAGTTCAAACTTCGCAGTGTCTGAAAAACAGGAAGTGAAACAATTCATATAAAAGATAAGATTTTCCATAAAATTGTATTTGTTATACATAGCTAACAAATAATGTCAGTTTCTACATTTTTGTACAAACAAATAAATTGGGGCTCATTTTTACTAGATGGTTAAAAGCTTAGGAGTAAAGAGAAAAAATTTTCGACAAGTAAACATTTAAACATTATTTCTCAACCCGAAGACAACCATCGATACCTATTTCGACATAACGACCAGGGTTCTCTACAATTTTTTCTTCTTCAAAATCAAGCACTTTAGGGGTATTTTTATGCGAGAAATCGATTGCGCGCATTCCCAAAGCATAAAAACGAATACTTTTCATGAAAATAAGCCTTTTATACTGCAATTAGGCAAAAACAGCTTGCACGCTTTGTCGATATGCGCCATAAAAATTGAAATAAATCACATGCATATAAAATATAAAAGACTCATTTTCACAAAAAGTACTCGTTTTTACGCTTAGAGAATGCTCGCAATCGATTTTTCGCATAAAAATACTCCTAAAATGCTTGATTTTGAAAAAAATTTCCGAGAAACCTGTCATTTGCGGTCGTTAATCCGAAGTAGTACCCAACCATAGATCATGTTTTGATAACTACTTTATTCAGTAATTCAACAACAAAAATTACCTCGCTTATGTTCATCAAACAATTCTAAATCCGGTAGCTCATGTCTGATGTTACTTTTCGATCTTGTTTCTTTCGCCTACAAATATTTAAATTTAATACTCCATTCAATTTGACATACATTAGCAACGGCATTGTATGCCACTAATGCCTCCAATTGAGATTTATTAAACGGATTCACTTTTATAGGCTTCAAATACTTGCGTCTAGTCGCTTCTCGAACAATTCGTTCAACAACATACCAAAGCATTTGTCTAAAATTGTTATAAGCTATTGGACTTTTGGAATCAGTCTTGTTCATAGTATTACAGAATATTTTAATCAATTTTGAAATAGAAATTAAACTTGACTCACTCTAGAGATCGGAAATTTTGATCATCAAAATCGATCAAAATTGCATGTTTTTACTCTATTACAATCGAAAAATTGCTTGCCTTTCGATCGTAGAGTAAAGCATGTAGTTTTGAACAATTTTGATCATAAAAATTTCCGATCTCTATTTTATTCTTAAATTAAATCATGCAAAATATAAAATCTTTCAATAATTAAAGATAAGTTTATAAAACTGACTGTAAGTTTTATACAATCAAGAAAATAATGCTCAAAATGGATTAAACTTGTTTCTTACGCACTATAAAAGTTAGAAAACTACTTACTTAAAAAAAGTGTATCGATACTTAATACCAATCTAAAAAAGTTAATGTATAATAGGTATAAAAAATTATCTTCTTCTTCATTTAGATCCACTTAAAATATCCCTGGTTAGGAAGTATCATCATACATGCACAAGGGGGTGCTGCACCCCCGCAATTCGTATCGAGCGATCAATTCGTATTCGACCAACTTGCACCACACTGCTTGTGCATGTATGAGCATCATCTTGAGTTACTGAGGTTTTTAAACAAAAATTTTACGCCACGCAGTGAAAAATTTTATATATTTTTCCAACAATGAAGTGGGGGCAAAATTTTTTATTTTTCAAAAATGGCCAAATTTCACCAAAAGTAATAATTTTCTGAACATTTTCAGTTTAAAATCAAGTGTTTAAAAAAATTCTCTCGCTTGGATACGCTACTGTTCATGTCCAATTCTCAAAATTTTTTGAAAAATTAATCAAAGGAACTTTTTTCAACCATACAATCGTTTTCAAACAATTAAAACTGAATCAAACCTTAAGATTATCTTCCGAATCCACAATAGCCAACTGCATTGGAATAGCATAATTATGGAGAAAGTTTCCACCAAACACGAGACTATCTTGAGGAGTAAAAACGCAGTGAATCCATCCAGAGGGAATTATAAAAGTATTTCCGGCCGTCAATTCAACTCGCGCACACTTTTCTACTATATTTCCAAAGAAAGTTTTGTTTGTGCTATCGCTTTTGAGCCAATGTTCATATAATTTCAAGTTTTGTTCGGTTGGTTCAATAATCCAAAATATCTATAAAGCAAAGTCAATGAATTCATTTAAAAAAATATATACCTTTCGTCCTTTCAATACATGATACCACACTGAAGTGCCTCCAAAGTCAACGTGAAAGTCCGTGAAACAATCTTTAACGCTCATTAAGCAGTATCTGAAAATTAGAGTTCGGAATGACATACCGAGCAATATTTTGATCAATAATATTGGAAAAAAATACTGGGTACTACTTAAAGATCGGCAAAAGCACTCGTTCCCTTTCCTAACTTCGTCGTAACAAAAAGTTAGGTACCAACTTCGTATTTGGGACCCGAAAACCAGTTTTTTTTCTGTTAATTTCGTTAAAAAATTATCGCAAAATTAACGAAGTTGTTCAGCAAAAATTACGAAAAATTAAATTTCTTTTAATTTTTTATATTTTATAACCAATTTTCTATGACTAACTTCAGATTTGAGGTCATTTTTTGCAGAAACAACCTTATAAATCAATCACCTGCGTAAACACCTATGAGCGGCCCCCACCCCAAAATCGAAAATTTTCTTAAGAAAATGAAAAATATTCGACAAATGCCATTGAAAAAATGCCGTTTTTAGTATTTCGAACCCCTATCCCCGAAATGGAAAATAATGAAATCGTGGATCCACCACTGCTAACTAACATGTAATGATTACCTCTGAACTTTTGGAAATGTTGAAAAACTGCAATGCTTTCCATTAATTGCCATGTTCACTTCTTGCCTTTTCTTCAATTCCTCTGGCCAATATTGTTCTACCCAATCAATCTGCTTTACAAAAGCTGGTCCTATGACCTAAATAGACATAATAATGCAAAAATAATCAAAGAATTTACTTTATCCGCTAATTTTGTAAGCGTAAATTCCAAAGATAGCACATTGTACAAGTCGGGACGTGCGACTTCATCGGTTCTAAAGTTAGCAAAATTTACATAAAATAACAGGAACTTACAAATAATATTGAATAAATTGGCCTAACTTCATGGTTTTTCCCTTTTGGCCTTTAACTTGAACGACCTCAATAGTTCTATCAGGTCCAATAAGTTCCAAGACATTTCCCACGCCAAAAAGTTCCGGATCAGGCATCCTAAAAATATTCCATAACCACAAAAAATTGAAAAGTCAAAATTTTTTATATTCTTAAATTTCGATAAATTTTTCTTGAAAATTCTTAAATTTGGATGCAAAATTCTTAAATTTCAAAATTGCCAATGAGCACCCTGGTCTCCAACCCTGTATGTCCAACTATGTTTCATATCTTCGATAATTTTGTAATTGTTAATTTCATAAAATTTAAAAACATACTTCATTCCAAGCTCAGACGGCGAGGCTGCAAAATGCATCGGCTTGCTAAGGCCAGTGCTCTTGATAAGCTCAATCGTAAATTCTATAAAAATAAATTTAAAATTATCAAGAAAAAAAGTACCTGACGGAAGCATTTTTATAAAGAGCTCGTCGTGTTTAAATTCTGAAGTAGAAAGCAGATGCGCATAATCGTAACTGACATCTTCCAACAATTTACCCTTATCTAATTCATATTCATCGCCACTAATTTCAGGTGACTCTGACTAAAAATTTAATCCCTTGTAGAGGAAAACTCCTTTTAAAAATATTTTCAGCAGATTCATTTTCGAGAACAAAATAGGGTTTAGATTATCTATATAGGGGGAGGCAAAAGTTCTAACGCAAGGGGCAAAAGTCTTGACATTCAAAAACGTGTTTTCTCGACAACTCTGGACAAGAAAATACCTTTTCAGCGTTTTTGACAATATCAGGACTTTTGTCCGCCTGGGTCAGGACTTTTGTCCGCCTATGTCAGAACTATTGCCTCCCCCTGTATCATTCTTTACCTTAAGGTAATTGAGTAAAATAAATAAATTACCCTTTTAGATTTCTTTGCTTTCTTTTTATTGCCGGGTCTGCTGCGTTTATTTGCTCTTTTATTAGCCATTGATTTGCATGCGTATGCTAAACTTGAATTCTTTAAATAATTTTAAGGGGGGGGGGTAAGAATTAAGGACTAATCTCTGAAAACAAATTTTTTTTGCCAAAACAGCCTATGTAGGGGTAATTTGATGCGAAAAATCGATTGCGCGCATTCCCGAAGCGTGAAAATGCTTCCTTGACCCTGATTCAGGGAAATTAGTACGTGTTGGATTTTCACTTCAACACACACTCTTATTTTCCTGAATCAGGGTCAAGGAAGCACTTTCACGCTTCGGGAATGCGCGCAATCGATTTTTCGCATGATTTTACCCCTATATAGGCTGTTTTGGTAAAAAATTTTTCAGAGATTAGTCTCTAATTCTTACCCCCCCCCTAAACTTTAGATTAAGGGCCCGGGCACTAAACACCATTTGTCGGAAATCAACGCAAATTGTTGAAAAAATTTCCGACGTCGGAAATATTTCAGATAAAAACGGCATTGGGTTGCATTTTGTCTGCCTGCACCATCCTACTACTATAAACTCTGTTTTCGGATTCTTGTCGAATTCAGGATTAGTTGAACAGATCGTGTCAATAAACGCAATTTTATTGAAGGTTATTGAAATTAAAGAGGGTGAATTTTTTTCCCTGTCCCGTTATAAAATGACTTTGTTCAACCAATTTTTCAATTTCAATCAAGATCATCATGGAAAAAAGTGAAAGGGCTTAAAATAGTTTAGGTGTTGGAGATTATCTGTGCTTTT
>OZJO01001510.1:33975-46445 GCA_900406225.1 Acrobeloides nanus
TATTTCCCTGAATCAGGGTCAAGGAAGCATTTTCACGCTTCGGGAATGCGCGCAATCGATTTTTCACATGATTTTACCCCTATATAGGCTGTTTTGATAAAAATTTTTTCAGAGATTAGTCTCTAATTCTTACCCCCCCCCCCTAAACTTTAGATTAAGGGTCCGGGCACTAAACGCCATTTGTCGGAAATCAACGCAAATTGTTGAAAAAATTTCCGACATCGGAAATATTTCAGATAAATGAACGGCATTGGGTTGCATTTTGTCTGCCTGCACCATCCTACTATAAACTCTGTTTTCGGATTCTTGTCGAATTCAGGATTAGTTGAACAAATCGTATCAATAAACGCAATTTTATTGAAGGTTATTGAAATTAAAGAGAGTGAATTTTTTTCCCTGTCCCGTTATAAAATGACTTTGTTCAATCAATTTTTAAATTTCAATCAAGATCATCATGGAAAAAAGTGAAAGGGCTTAAAATAGTTTAGGTGTTGGAGATTATCTGTGCTTTTACCGTATGAAAATCAACAACGTCCTTAAAAAGTTATAGCCATCCGTAATGGAAGGCCGCCTCGAAAAACCCCCGTAACGGTAAGAAAAGGCCTAGTGCCAGAAATTATACGTTTATTACAGTATCAAAACGCAATTGCAAATTTGTCGGAAATGCGCTACAATCAACCGAAATATTTTCGACGTCGGAAACTTCCGACACAGCGTTAGTTTCGTTAAGTTGCAATTTGGTTGCCGACAAATTGCGTTGTCTTGCGCGGATCTTTAAAAAAATTGTACTTGAGATTCGAGAATAAAAAATGAATTTAAATAATAAAATGATAGTTTTTAAAGTACATGGATCAAAATCAAAACAATCTCGACTCGCAACTTTTTGCCATGTAAATCTAACTGTTAGATTCTAAGAAAATAAAATTGCGCATTTTATTTCATGGCAATTGTTAACATTTTAAAGAAAATCGTTTTGTTAATCAGATTTTTAAAATAGCAAATTGGTTATACAAACGCGGGAAAATGCGGATATAACAAATGATCAAGAGAAGAAGAACAGGCAAACTATATTTATAAAGGGGTTAAGAATTAGGGACTAATCTCAGAAATTTTTTTTGCCAAAACAGCCTATATAGGAGTAAAATCATGTGAAAAATCGATTGCGCGCATTCCCGAAGCGTGAAAATGCTTAACGGGACGATGAAGGGAATTACAAGCACAATTGTCCCGTTCTTGGTCATCCCGTTCATGTGTTGTTTGAACGATCGTTCCATCCCGTTCTTGTCTATGCCGGACTGACCCATTAAATAATTTTTTACATACGATAAACAATGGGGGGGGGGCCACCCACGTGAAAATTTTTTCTGGAAATGACCCCTCTATGGGTGAAGACATGCGGATAATCCGAATTTGACATTTTCGAAGCGAATGAATGTCAAATTCGGATTCCCCGCACATTTTTATCCCAAAGGGGCCGTTTTTAGGCAAAAATCGCATTTTTACGACTTTTCGCTTCAATACACAGGTCAGGGAAAAAAAATCAAGGAAGCGTTTTTTCGTTTCGAAAATGTCTTTTTCCGATTCCCCGTCTATTTTTATCCCTAGAGGGGTCATTTCCAGAAAAATTTTCACATGGGTGCCCCCCCCCCTATTGTGTAGCAGCTCCAAAAGACCTGTGTAGAAACTGAAACAACCAAATTTATTTATTTAATACATAAATACGAGCTAATTTTATTCAGTCTTTTGTTATTTAATGTGGAGATGTTTGATTCCGTAGAGCTCGTTCACAAACACTAAAATGTGTGGTTAAAACCTCAACAACTGAATTTTCAAGTACTAATGTCTAGATAGAAAACAAAATTTATCTGACCATTGGCCATATTTATCTTGTTCCGTACAATTCTCATTTGTTTCCTAAAATGAGGTTACACATTTTTTGTTACCTGATTTGTAAAATTATATTATGGAATTCCCATCCATAAATTTTCCCATTTTAGTTTCATACCTGGTTATCGGGCTGACCTAAAAATAGTCGATCATATAAATTGCTGTATGAGAACTGCTATGCTTACCAGTTTTCCAAAGCTGGAATGTTATTTTTCCAGAATCTACCCACTCGAATCGATCTTCTTTAGCAATATCGTTTAGACCAATCCAAACATACCATGAATGTAATTCTTAAAAAATAAGAATCTCATGTAANGGGGGGGGGGGGGGGAGGGTTCTATGCGAGGAATCGATTGCGCATTGCCGGGGTTGAAGAAGAAACAGAAAAAGAAAAAGTAGAAGAAGAAGCAGAAGAAGAAATAGTAGTAGTAGTAGAAGAAGAAGCAGAAGAAATAGTAGAAGAAGCAGAAGAAGTAGTAGAAGAAGCATAAGCAGAAGAAGTAGTAGAAGAAGTAGAATAAGAAAAAGAAGAAGTAGTAGAAGCAGAAGAAGTAGAGGAAGCAGAATAAGTAGAAGTAGAATAAGAAAAAGAAGAAGCAGAAGAGCTCCTGCTTTTTCATATATATTTTTTCAAATAATTCCTTGTATGTTCGAAAATTCGATTTTCTAAAAAATGGAGCACGTTTTTACGCAAAAATAACATCGCCAACGTGTTTCCCGCATAAAATTACCCCTAATAAAGTCATTTTTGAAAAAATTTCGAAAATTAAAATTTTTCGATTTTAGACCCCACGTTCAATGAAGATATAAGAGCCGAAATAGCTCCAAAAAGCATACGTTTTATGAAATTATTTTCAGATTCTGAATTGATGGAGACAAGATGTCCGCGCCATCGTTGGCAATTCGCTTCGGCATCATACCAAGACTCTGGTTCGTCTACATAAATATATTCTTTGCCTTGAAAGTGGTATACTGGAGATGAAAGAATTTTGATAGTTTTCTAAAAAATGTGTTTATCATTTGCCGCGCATGTGGTGAGTTCTCAACCGAAAGTTTCTTGATTTCATTCTCATCTTTTCTTTTGACGTCGTCTATTTTCGTGCTCAGTCGGTTCTCCATGACTTTTAGCTCGTGATTGAAGCGTGCTTCGAGGGCTCTGATTCGGTTATGTAGCTCCGTTGTCATGTTTTCACGAAATGGTCGAAGAATTGACTCGTAGGATGGTGTCGCCGATGCTGCAATAGATTGTTGTCACATAAAATTTCTGAAAGCTTACAGGGTATTGATGGACTCTGGTGGCTCAGTTGGTTTGTTTCAACATGGCGTGGGACAATACCATCACGTGATTGTTGTCCTAAATTTTTCATTTTCAACAAAAATATCCATTTTTCGATAAAAAATCATAATTTCTGAGAATTTTCAGCTTAAAAATAGCATTCTCGGAGCTACTAGGGGGCCACACATGTGGAAAATTTTTTCTGGAAATGACCCCTCTAGGGGTAAAAACAGGCGGGGAATCCGAATTTGACATTTTCGAAGCGAAAAAACACTTCCCTGATTCAGAGAAGGCCTGTGTATTGAAGCGACAAGTCGAAAAATCGCATTTTTGCAACTTTTCGCTTCGATACACAGACCTTCCCTGAATCAGGGAAGCATTTTTTTGCTTCGTAAATGCCAAATGTGCATTGAAGCGAAAAGTCGAAAAATCGCATTTTTGTAACTTTTCGCTTCAATACACAGACCTTCCCTGAATCAGGAAAGCATTTTTTCGCTTCGTAAATAACAAATTCGGATTTCCCGCATGTTTTTTACCCCTGGAGGTGTCATTTTAAGAAAAAATTTTCGTAAGTTTTTTCACGTGAGTGCCCCCTATTGTGTAGTAACTCCACATTTTCCAAACTTTTCTTGGAGTTGGGTTTTTTACAAGTATAAGGAAGAAAATTTTTTCGTCGAATGGGCGCGTCGATCAAAAAAGATCGCTAAATCAACTAAATTTTTTGATCCCCCTCCCCCAATTGAATTCTCGCTAAATTCCTGCGGCTAGCCATAAAAAAGCCATAAGAAAAACACTTTCCTGATGCAGGGAAGGTCTTTGTGTTGAAGCGAAAAGTCGCATTCAAAATCGCATTTTTGCGACTTTTCGCTTCAATACACCTTCCCTGAATCAGAAAAGCATTTCTGATTACTTTCACTCCAAAAAGCTGAATATCTGGAATCACATTGAACAAGAAGATTTCTAAGGCATCGAATTTCGGCCGCCCAGTTACCTGGCTCAACTGCACATGGTTGATCTTGGCGATTCCTATTGATTGAAGCCTCGACTTGTATTAATAGAAATAGTACCAGACACAGAAAAAGGTTCACCATCTAATTATTATTTTCTTACAAAGTCCGAAAAAATTCCTCAACTGATTAAGTTCGAGGAAACATAGCATAACATCTGTTGACATGCTACCCTGTCTACAGCTTGATTAATTATTGCGGAAATTTCAACCAAGGCAGTTGTCTAAAAAAAATCAACCACTTTGTGTTAGTGGGGTCATAGGAAGGAATTTTCGATTTGGGCTCATTTATTATCAATCTTCTTCATAATTGATGTGATCCCCGATGGATCACTGGAATTGAAGCGTTTTTCGTAGATTTTCCCGCTAAATACTGAAGGCCAAAATCTTTTGGACGCAAGGGGGAACCGAACCTTTACTAGTCCCCATGATACCGCGCTCCTTGGCAGCGCACCGGACCACTACACCATGGTTGTCACTGAATAATTTTTATTGAATTTCGACTTTGTATTAGTGCCAACCGCAACAATAATCTTTATTTGCAACTATACACAAACAAAAGCATGGCTTATACAATATTAAAAAGTATACATACATGTAAGTAAGGATTGCAAGGCAAGCTTAAAGGACCAGTCTACTTGCGGGGAAATGATGCCATATGATAGAGTACAAAATTTGGAGCATTTTTTGTTTTTACGGCACTACTTGAAAATCTAACAGTAAAAAGTTATGAGCGAAACAAACTTTTTTCAAACGAGTTTGTATATTGAAGCGATTAGCCTGCATGAAATTTTGCATTGAAACGATTTAATAAATCATTATAAAATTCAAAATCCTTGATGTTATAAGAAAAAAGAAAGATGGCATTTTTTATAACTCATCGAGACGAATAAAATGGCTTCAAAATTATTGAATTTGAAAAATGTTTTGGGTTATTGAAACGAAAATTCTGATTCAGGCTAACCCAAATAACCCAAAACATTCTCTAATTTCAATAATTTTGAAGTCATTTTATTCGTCTCGATGAGTTATAAAAGATGCCATCTTTCTTTTTTCTTAAAACACCCAGGATTTTGAATCTTATAATTTATTACATCGTTTCAATGCAAAATTTCATGCCGGCTAATCGCTTCAATATACAAACTCGTTTGAAAAAAAGTTTGTTTCGTTCATAACTTTTTACCGTTAGATTTTCAAGTGGTGTCGTAAAAGAAAAAAATGCTCAGTTTTTTGCGCTCTATCTTTTAAAAATATTTCCCTGAACGTAGACTGGTGCTACAAAATTTCGTTGAGAGATCGATCGGCGTTTTTGGCAACAAAAAAATTGTGAAAAATAAAAATGGGTTGATATACATTTCGAAGGTAATATTTCGAAAGTGATTGGGACCCCTTGTGATATTTCGAAAGTTAACGTTTCGGAAGTAGGAAAAAAGTCCTGGGGCGATGGCCAAGTGGTCCAAAGCACAGCCCTTCCGATCTGGCAAGATAAGCAACGTTCGATCCCACTAGGGCAAAAAATTTTTGATCACTTTCGAATGTGTTCTGAAACGTTTACTTTCGAAATGTATATCAACCATGGAAACAACAAAAAAGCTATTCGTCAATAAATACAAGTTCATCGGAGGTCATTTGGCCTTTTGCAGAGGTTTGTGCACAAGAAATTTCATTCGACAAACCATTTCTGGCAGTCTGAGTATTCTCTGTGATGGAATCATGTCTTAAGTGAAGAGAATTCGAATGAAAGCAGTCCTTGAGAAAAAGGGAGTCGAAATCCACCGAGTTGAACTCTTGTTTCAACCGTTCACGCTCACTCAACACATCCTAAAAATTTCGAAAATAAATATTTATGCTTGAATTTTCGCTTTCTTTAAGTCCAAATTTGTGCAACTGCATGCGGAAGCCAAAATTCGGCTCGGCACATATCCTTTTCTGTGAAACAAAGGCCAACGCTGCCGGATAGTCAAGATTGGTTATAGTCATCACATAAGCAACCACAAAGCAAACACTGCGACTCGCACCAGCTAGACAGTGGACCAATACATTCTAAAAATGGTTTTCAAACTTAGAAAAAAAGAGAGAATAGTGATTTTCACAGAATAGTTAAAAATTTCAGGACTAGTTCACTCGGAAAAAAGTTGTAGAGGAATAGTAGGCGCACTAGATTTTGAAAGATAAATTCCCATAAATAAATTTTCTACGTCACTTTGAAGTTGGAGGTACCCTTACTTTTCCGCAGGTTTTTGTCCAAAAAATCATGGTAGGTGGGTCAGGAAAATTTCTCACCACCCGAAACCATCACCAATCGATTCCTCGGTTGTAAAAACTCCCCATTCAACTATTTGAGGTGAATCCGAGTGTTGTAGATACGACTTTTCTTTTTACCAACTTTCCGTATATATACAAATTATGGCAACTTTTTTCCCACTGGACTGGTCCTTTAAGACATTTTTACGACTATAAAACCTCGGACTCATGCCACCCACAACCTCTAATTCGAAAAACTGGGGTCAACTGGGCTTTTTTGATTTGCACTTTTGAATTAACAACCAACCTGTTCTTTCATCCTGGCATAATGAATAAAAGAATTGACTGCAGAAAAGTGGTCTCGCACATTTTCTGCCGAACTATCAGCCAGCTTGAGTCTCATCCTTTTCAAATCGGGAATTCCAAGCTCATCGCGACCAAAATCATAGACACTGACGACAGCCTCGATTCGATATGCTTCCAGCTGTTCCCGACTCATCGCATCCCGAAGGCTTCCTACGTACAAATGAGGTAGAACTTCATCCATGCCACCAGAAAATTTTTCATTCCATCTGCGTATCAGGTTTACGCCTGTTTCAGTTTCACGCATCTAGGCACGCCATGTGGATCGTTATTGACCTAAAAATGACAAGAGATCTTCGACAAAAACAACATACAGGGTGTTCCACGTAACGTTACACTTTTCTATATAATTTTCAACAAATTTTTAAAAAATTCTTGATGTAAAAAGTTGAAAAATCAATTCGACTCAAGTGGGATTCGAACCCTCGATATGTTAGGTCTATAGACTGACGCTCTACCACTGCGCCATGAAGGCAAATAATTTGTACTTTTAACAATTGTATACAAAAAATTAACGAAAAAATTTTAAAATATTTTTTAACAATTTTATAGGAAAAAATTTACTCTTTCTGAATATGCAAAAATGAAAAAATTTGGAGCATGGGAATAATGTGGAATTCACACTAAAAGTTTTTAAAAAATATAATTTTTTATGCAAATTTCGACGGTGTCTTCTATAAGTTGTCTAGAATTGTTTTGTCTTCGTTTAAAAAAAACCGCATTGAAAAATCTTTTATGGATCAAAAGATATGTTCGATCAAAGTTAGTGTAACGCTACGTGGGGACACCCTGTACACACGGAAATTGTTTACATAGATTTATTACTTTAAACGAGCGTTAATTTAAAAGTTGGTCGTAAAATCACTAAGCCTATTCCGACCGAATAAACGAGCAAAAAAATAAATGACAACGCGCTCGAAAATTGCTTCTTTTTCTCCGGAATTTCAGAGTGGCGATTTGGAACAGCAAAACTTGGATAGAGCATTCGGTCGGTCTTTCGGCCAGTTCAATGGAGAATATTAGCCGAATAGCCTTGCAGACAGACAGTAGTAACAGAAGGGAGGCAGCGAGATGAAAAAGACGCGTCAAAAATAGCATGTAAAACATCCTAACGGTTGGCCATTTAAGATCGCTTCCAGACAAGACTACAAAACGTGTGCGATTCATAAGGAGAAAAAATGTTCACGCAAAGATAACAACAACTCTTATGATCACTCACTCATCACAATTTTGATTTATATTGATTAAAAAATTTGACTTGTTTTTAAAATTTTTTAAAACCTTTATATCCAACGATGTTATTTTTACACTGAACAGTTACACTGAAAATATTTATTTTTTCATTGAAAATATTTGAATTGATAATGAAAAAAATGATTAACTTTTATTAGCAGAAAACCTTAGTAGAAATTCTAAGCCTCCTAAGTAGCCCAGCATATGCTTAATTGACCAAAGCCTAAGAATACTAATCCTAAGAAGCCTAACCCTAAGAAAGCATAAACCTAAAAATTTTAAGCATAAGTCGAAGGATCAGGTGGGGGACTTTTGCGCTCTCACATATGCGCACCGACACTTGCGCACCCGACTTTTGAGCAACCGATAAATGTGCGCCGACATTTGCGCGCCGATATTTGCACGTCGACATTTGCGCCCCGACATTTGCGCGCCAACATTTGCGCCCCGACATTTGCGCGCCGACATATGCGCCCCAATATATGCGCGCTAATAATTGCACCCCGACATTTGCGCACCGATATATGAAAGCTAATAATTGGTGGGATGCAATGTCGAGGTGTAATTACATAATAATTGTCAGCGCGCAAATGTTGGCGCGAAAATGTCGGAGCGCAAATGTCGGCGCGCAATTATTAGTGCGCATATGTTGGGGCGCAAATGACGGCGCGCATATGTCGGCGCGCATATGTCGGGGCGCAAATGTCGTGCGCGCATATAGTGAGAGCGCAAAAGTCCCCCACCCGAAGGATCCTAAGAAAGACTAAACCTAAGAAGCCTAAGCCTAAGAATCCTAAGAAAGCATTTTCGATTTTTGACGATTTTTTTTTGCCAATTTTGCGATTTTTAGCAAATTTTTCAATTTTTGATGAATTTTGCGATTGTTGACTACATTTTCGATTTTTTTTGCCAATTTTGCGATTTTAACAAATTTTTCCATTTTGACGAAATTCTCGATTTTCCTAAGCCTAAGAATTCTAAGCCTAAATAGTTTCAGTGCAAAAATAAATATATTTTCTTTCTATCCATCCGTTTTAAATTTCTACTATGAATAACTTCACTTCTAACTTTTTTTTCAAATTAAAAAAATTGAATTCATTTGTTATTCTGTATAGTTTTTTTAATATAATCGCACTAAAAAGTACACAACAAAATATGTAGTCACACACTTATTCATGTGTAAAAATTAATCATTGACGAAAAGTTTTTAGACAGCAATGTCTAGTCCATCATTGCTCGGCGATTTTAGTATACTTGATGAAATTGCCGAACTGAGCTATTATGAAGATGCGCTAGATGAGAACGACCATGAACTTCGAACATTAGTTGAAGCCACTGAAATCCAAATCAGTAAGGCGGAGACCCGGCTAAAAAGGTATACAACATCATCACAAAATTAACTCATTCAAGTCAACTTTTAGACCGAAACCATTGAATATCCTCTCATCTACAATACCAGCTTCATCATCGACTTCACTCAGGCAGTCACCCCCACACCAACATTCTTCGAGCAGCGAACACTCTAGCATCGAACGCATTGGCAATGATGGTAAATTGGGTACTACTAAGTATTAGCTTAGTAGTACGCAAAATGACAGGGCTATTTTTCCGATAAAATTTTTTCATACAATTTTCTAAAAAACCCACGTGGGTTTTTCGATGCGGGGAATCCCAAAAACGCACTCCCTAAAAAATTTTTTCTTGACCCTATATCGACTAGCACCTTGGCTCAAAAAGGGTTTTTTTATGTCAAATTGATGCCAATTTGACCTGAAATGTTGTAATCGGGGGGTTTTCGGCTATGGCGAATCGATTGGTGATGGTTTTGTGAGCGAATAATTCTATTTTTGGTTGCGTTCAGCTTACCCCTTAGCCAAATATGGTAGGAGAGTCTCTAGAGGCACCACTAGGAGGAGTAGCCTTCACCCCTTGTGGCCCTAAATAAAAACCCCCTTTTTGAGCCAAGGTACTAGTCAGTCAAGAACAAATTTTCAGACATCGGAAGTGCGTTTTTGGGTTCCCCGTATAAAAAAAACCCATATAGGGTTTTTTAGAAAATTTTGCAAAAATTTTTGTCGGAAAAATAGTCCTGTCATTTGCGGCGGCTAATGCTTAGTAGAATTGAATATTTGGTGCGAATCTTACAATCTTTTAGGCCAACCGCATCCAGTGAGAAGTCGTCGAAGCACAGGAAATAGGAGGAAACGTGTTCCCAAGTCGGGTGGAAGTAGTACTTCGAATGGAAATGGTGCCGAGCCAAAGACACCTGAAGAATGGAAAATGATGAACTATGCGGTAAATTCTCACACTACAACATCAATTGAAACACAGTCTTGGGTTTTTTAGTTCCAAGAAGCAGCTGCCTATCCGATACTATTTCAGCTCAACCAACAACTCCAATTGATTAGCTCACAGATGCAGGAAATTCAAGCAACGAATGCACTCCAACTCCGTCTCATTTATCGCATTACAAAAACTGTGTTAATGGTAAGTGTTAAAACCTATGCTAGTTACTACACAGATTTTCTTTAAAAAAATTAGCGTCCATTGTAAATTCCTTTTCGTCGAGACGACGGTCAAATTAATATGCGAATTTTCGTAGGCTCGTTGAAAACGAATTTGCAATCATTTGAACGCTAATTTTCTCTTCACAACACCCAGAAAAAACGAGGAAACTGACCATTTTCGTTTCAAAAATCCAATTTATTCCCTGAATCAGGACCATGATAGCATTTTCATCTCTCGACAATGCGCGCAAACGATTCCCCCGCATGAAAAACCCCTAGAAAGTCGGTTTTCTGACGAAAATCCGAATTTTAGTTCATTTTCGCTCCAAAACAATCACCCTGAATCAGGACCAGAAAAGCATTTTCGCGCTTCGGGAATGCGCACAATCGATTCCCCGCATAAGATTACTTCCTATAGTTGTTTTTAGAAAAAAATTTCGGTCCAAAATTCATGTAAAAAATCCGGGAACTTTTGAAACAACCTAATAGTAGGATAAAAAGTGTATATTTTTTAGTGCCGCCGCCGAACATGGTTCAGCCCTATAAAAAGTGTTTCCTTTTGGACGTGGCTATTCTTCCTCTCATGGCCCTTCCTAATACAGTTCTTATATCGACTTTATAAAAGGTATAAAGGCAATTTTTTAAATAAGTGTAATTCATATTTTTCAGCAAACGACACCAACTGGCATTGGCATGGTTCAAATATTTATGAATATATTTTACAAATTACATTATGACATATATTTGCATATGAAATAAAAATTACAGGTACTAGTTCGGAACAGAGGACCCACTTTTCGAAAAAATTTTTTGAAAATGACCACTCTAGGGGTAATTTTATGCGCTGACAAGAGACAAGCACGAAGTGACGCATGAATTGTTTCAAAAAGTTCTATATATTCTTAAAGAGCATACCTGATAACCCTTTAGAAATAACAAAATTATCTGCTATAACACTAGTCCTGAGGAGATCAAAAATTTTTAAGAAAAGGCAAAAACTTTTGGACAGCAAGGGGAGTCGAAACCTGGACCGTCAGGTCATTGGCCTGCAATAAATCCACTGAGCCACTAAAACCCATTTCAACCCACAATTCCATAATTAATTCCCCGACCCCGGTAAGATGGCAGGCAACATTAAGTTTTACATGTCGAGGGTTCGAATCCCCTTAAATAAGTTGGGCCCACAGGTTCGATCACCGGAGGTGTAAAACTTTTGAAGTTCAAAAAATTCTTTTACAAACAATGGAGCAAAAAATTTTTGCTCCATTATTTGTAAAAGAATTTTTTTGAAAATCAAAATTTTTGCCCTAGTGGAATCGAACCTGACGGTCTCAACGTTGCTTAACTTACCAGATCGGACGGGATCGCTCTTTACCGGGGTCGGGGAATTAATTATGGAATTGTGGGTTGAAATGGGTTTTATGCTTTTTGATTGAAGGGATCATTTTTTATTTATATAGAGTGATAGCAGCAAATTTTGCTATTTCTAAAAGGTTATCAGGTATACTCTTTCAGAATATATACGGACTTTTTGAAACAATTCTAGATTCACTTCGTGCATGTCCCTTGTGAGGTTATTTGGACGGGAAACTATGCATACCTGTGTAGTCTTGTTGGCGGGAAAATGTGAACGTTAACGTTCGCATCTTGTTTTTGAAGTTCAGGAAGCATTTTCCAACTTCGAGAGTGCGATTTTTGAATTCAGTTCATCAAATACCCCCCTAGGGTGGACATTTTCAAAAAAAATTTTCCGAAAAGTGGGTCTTCTATTCTGAACTAGTACCAAATTATAACAACAAAGCTCAAAGATCACAGAAAAAGCTCAAAGATCACTGAGACGTAGCACAGAGAAAATGCAATGTATAATGGGAAAGTTACACCAGCGCCGTAAGAAAAGTTACACCAGTTCAGATATACCTAGGCATATCTGAAAATTTCAGAAATTATAGACTCA